>MU011792.1:0-53837 GCA_011074415.1 Stictonetta naevosa
GGAAGAGACCTCCAAGATCACCTAGTCCAACCTCTGACCTAACACTAACAAGTCCTCCACTAAATCATAGCACTAAGCTCTACATCTAAACGTCTTTTAAAGACCTCCAGGGATGGTGACTCAACCACTTCCCTGGGCAGCCCATTCCAATGCCTAACAAGCCCTGTTGGTAAAGAAGTTCTTCCTAATATCCAACCTAAACCTTCCCTGGCGCAACTTTAGCCCATTCCCCTTCGTCCTGTCACCAGGCACATGGGAGAATAGACCAATCCCCACCTCACTACAGCCTCCTTTAAGGTATCTATAGAGTGAGATAAGGTCGCCCCTGAGCCTCCTCTTCTCCAGGCTGAACAACCCCAGCTCCCTCAGCCACTCCTCATAAGACTTGTTCTCCAGACCCCTCACCAACTTCGTTGCCCTTCTCTGGACTTGCTCAAGCACTTCCATGCCCTTCTTGTAGTGAGGGGCCCACAACTGAACACTGTACTCGAGGTGCAGCCTCACCAGAGCCGAGTACAGGGGGACAATCACTTCCCTAGTCCTGGTGGCCACACTGTTCCTGATACAAGCCAGTATGCTGTTGGCCTTCTTGGCCACCTGAGCACACTGCTGGCTCATATTCAGCCGACTATCAACCAATACTCCCAGGTCCTTCTCTGCCAGGCAGCTTTCTATCCGCTCATCTCCCAGCCTGTAGCGCTGCTTGGGGTTGTTGTGCCCCAGGTGCAGGACCCAACACTTGGCCTTGTTGAACTTCATGCAGTTGGCCTCAGCCCATCTGTCCAGCCTATCCAGATCCTCCTGCAGAGCCTTCCTACCCTCGAGCAGATCAACACACGCACCTAACTTGGTGTCGTCTGCAAACTTACTGAGGGTGCACTCGATCCCCTCATCCAGATCATCGATAAAGATATTGAAGAGAACTGGCCCCAGTGCTCCATTACCCATAACTGTTCGGGCCCGGCTATCCAGCCAGTTTTTAACCCACCAAAGCGTACGCCAGTGGAAGCCAAAAGAAGTCAGTTTCTTGAGGAGAATGCTGTGGGAAATGGTGTCAAAAGCCCTACTGAAATCAAGGTAGACCACATCCACAGCCCTTTCCCTCATCCACTAAGCGCATCACTTTGTCATAGAAGGAGATCAGGTTTGTCAAGCAGGACCTGCCTTTCATAAACCCATGCTGACTGGGCCTGATCGCCTGCTTGCCCTGCAAATGCTGCGTGACAACACTCAAGATAATCTGCTCCATGATCTTCTTTGGCACTGAGGTCAAACTAACAGGCCTATAGTTTCCCAGGTCTACCTTCCGGCCATTCTTTTATCTTCCCTCACATCCCCTCTCTCTTAAGCCAATTTATATTATTTTCTGTCTTTTGGGTGGAGCTTGAGTGACTCTAGTCATGCATATCTTGGTTATGATTGTTAAAGTTTTTCTCGCTTTCATTTAAAGGTATAGGCTCTGAGAAATTCAGAGCGCATGCTCAGTGAGGGGTGGTCACATCTTGGAGGTGGGTAGCTTTTATGATGGAGGTGTGTTTTGGTATTATAATGATATAATCAGTAAAGTTCACTAGAGTATAGCACTTTGTCAAACACATGACAGGTCTTTGGCTCAGGGTAGGAAATGTGCAGCTTATCGGTCTCAGTGAGCACTAGAACAATCAAGTCCCCATCTTGTCACAGAGCCTAGACACAGTTTCTCCACTCTTCTCTACACTCCTTACTATTCCTTAGAGTCAGCACACCAGGTTCCCCCAGTGTGATTAACATGTAAGGTTGGAGGCCTAGGGAATGTTTAGGTAGTGCAGCTACACTCCACAGTGGAAGCTTCTTCAATGCTGTACCTTTTCTTTAAAATGCAAATATCAGTTTAATTTCCAAGTCACCTCAGGCAATTATTCCATATAATCCACCCCATGACTATATTCACTCAAGCTTCACTATAGTTGGAATGTATCGGGTGTATCACTTATGTTCTTGTGATGAGTATTATCGAGTATATATACATATTAGTGATACTAAAAGTTTCATCATAATCCAAAATTTAACAAAGTAATTGTTAGTATAAAACATAATGCAGTGAGTATTAACAAAACAATAACAGGGTGAAGCATCTTGTTGAAGATTCCTGTGGAAGTTCACGACCATCCAAACAAAGTGTCCCACCAGTGGTGTTTTTCACCCTTTACTCTTTCCTTATATCATGATGATTCTTGGAAGATCTCTAAGACTCAAAGCAAATGAGTTATAAAGTAGATATGTTTATTTTGGCGCCGGGCGCATGCGGGATAGCTCCCAAAGGCATGCACGTCCCAATGCGGCAACTTGCCTTGGTTATATGCAGTAAAAAGTTTATATGCATGAAGTTTCCCAATACCCCTATATATATGCATAAACCTCTCCCCGCTTCATATTATAATTAGTTCCGAGAACTAATCTACATGTGATCCTCCCATCCGCGCCTGCGTCTGGTGGTCAACTCTGGTGGTCCCTTAAGATGAAGTAAGGCTCTTCCTTCCTCTTCCTCATATCTGAACTTTTCACCTTTTTCCTTGGTGCTTGCGCTTTTAAATCCTTGGCCTTTGTCCAAACCACAGGAGCGGTTTCAGCCAGTTCTTGAGACAGGTTCTTCATCTTCATCAGGAGCTATCCTTTGGGAGGGGCCCCAAAACTTCTTGCTTCGGTTAATTTGCACAATAGGTAGCAGTAATATCTACTAGTTCAATACAACAATCTAGGTATTCATTAATCAGCATCCCATCTACTAAGATTCTCTTAACTCCCTCTCTCAGTCCCCCCTTTTCTAAAAAGTTAGTAAATTCTTTTACTCGTAGTAAAGATTCCCAACTCCCTCGGTAAGTATCTCTCAATGCCACACCGTGAGCCCAAGATATCGAAGTGAGTACAGACAGTCACTGCAGCATTTTACAATTCCAAATTAGTAATATGAGTGATAACACCACGCTTACCCCAACCAGTATCAGCAAAACGATAATTGCATGACACCGTGTATTTAGGATCCCTGCAGCCGCTGGGGACCATCCGAGGAGTGTATCCCACCAATGATGATCCCCATCTTGTTTAACTCTTTGTAAAACCTTACTTATTTCCTCGGTGTTGTGATGGACAGTAATTAATGTATTTTCTCCATTTTAAAATTTTGATCAGGTCTTGGTGTTTAACCACATTGTGTTGTTAGACTTGATCAACTGCAGGGATACCACTGGTGCCAAATATAAAAATCACACCCGACAATTACAAATACAACAGTTAGAAAGATTTTTGCTAGGGAGAGTTATATTTTCCTTATCTACTTAAGCCCAGTCTTTTGACTAGTATTTGGATGAATTTCAAAGTGGCAAACACCTTGCTCAGTGACAAGACATTCATCCCGAGCGTCAATTGTGTTGCTTTCACAGATAAATCCTTGTTGTTCCCGGGTGTTGTGGTTTAACCCAGCCGGCAGCTAAACACCACACAGTCGTTCACTCACCCTCCCCCCTCCCTCTCTGGGATGGGGGAGAGAAACGGGAAAATGAAGCCTGTGGATTGAGATAAAGACAGTTTATTAAGATAGGAAATAATAATAATAATAATAATTGTGTACCAAACAAGTGACGCACAATGCAATTGCTCACCACCCGCTGACCAATGCCCAGCCCAACCCCGAGCAACTGGCCCCCCACCCCAGCTAGCCACCCCTATATATTGTTTAGCATGACGTCAGATGGTATGGAATACCCCTTTGGCCAGTTTGGGTCAGCTGTCCTGGGTCTGTCCCCTCCCAGCTCTTGCTGCATCCCCAGCCTGCCCACTGGCAGGACAGAGCGAGAAGCTGAAAAGTTGGCTTAGTGTAAACATTGCTCTGCAACAATTAAAACATCAGCATGTCATCAGCACTCTTCTCATCCTAATCCAAAACATAGCACCCTACCAGCTACTGGGAGGAAAAATAGCTCTATCCTAACTGAAACCAGGACATATATCCACCCCTTATTCCATACCATTTATGTCGTGCTCAGGTTACACTCTTTCCAATCTCGTTAATCACCATTTTCATCTATGGTATATAGCAATTATGGTAGTGATGACACACAGTATTATATAATAATTGACATAATACAACTCAACTCATGGGCTATTCTCACCCAGGATTAAATCCCCTTGAGGTACACACCGGACCTCCCCATTCTTTTGCATTACCCACCAAGTGCATCCAGGTCCCTGAGCAAAAGCAATCCCATGAATGGGTTTGCCTTTTCCTGAGGCAGGAGTAGCCCAGACTGTCTTTCCCAGCATGTTTCTTACATGCACTACAGGAACTTTATCCCCTTCTACTGTACGTAGCAGGTTTGATTGGGCAGGTTCAGCTCGGTTGGCAGATCCCCTAGTATTGACTAACCAGGTGGCCTTTGCCAAATGTGTATCCCAATTTCTGAATGTCCCAGCACCCATCGCTTTCAGTGTAGTCTTTAACAGTCCATTGTATCGCTCAACTTTCCCAGAGGCTGGTGCGTGATACGGGATGTGATACACCCACTCAATACCATGTTCTTTGGCCCAAGTGTCTATAAGGTTGTTTCGGAAATGAGTCCCATTGTCTGACTCAATTCTTTCTGGGGTGCCATGTCGCCATAGGACTTGCTTTTCAAGGCCCAGGATAGTGTTCCGGGCAGTGGCAATGGGGGACGGGATATGTTTCCAGCCATCCAGTGGTCGCTTCCACCATTGTAAGTACATGGCGCTTGCTGTTGCGGGTTTGAAGGATTGTGATGTAATCAATCTGCCAGGCCTATCCATATTTATATTTTATGTTTCAGCAACCCCACAACAAAAGGGTCCTCTGAGAGACCGGGGAAGGTAGACAACTGTTTAATGCCCCAGCCTCGTCTTCTCTATACCTAGACCTAGCAAAAGACTCCCTGTGTTCTAAACGACCTGAGTCTCTATACCATTTTTTCACCTTGTCTACAGGGGCAACTTGCACTGCTACAGCTCCTTTCTCTGGCCCAGCCACAGAGTCTCCCACCCGGGTTGGAATACCCTCTGCAGGGGCAACTTGCACTGCTACAGCTCCTTTCTCTGGCCCAGCCACAGGAGTTGGAGCGGCTGCAGGAGCAGGATTTGGAGCGGCTGCAGGGGCTGGAACTGGAGTGGCTTGGAGTGACAAAAGGGTCCTCTGAGAGACCGGGCAAGGTAGACAACTGTTTAATGCCCCAGCCTCATCTTCTCTATACCTAGACCTAGCAAAAGACTCCCTGTGTTCTAAACGACCTGAGTTTAGAGCACTGCTACAGCTCCTTTCTCTGGCCGAGCCACAGGAGCTGGAGCGGCTGCAGGAGCAGGATCTGGAGCGGCTGCAGGAGTAGGATCTGGAGCGGCTGCAGGGGCTGGAACTGGAGCGGCTGCAGGGGCTGGAGCGGCTGCAGGGGCTGGAACTGGAGTGGCTTGGAGTAACTGGAACTCCGAAACGTGGTATTTTTTCTTGTAGCAATACCTTGGTTACCTCTCGGGCTTTGGCAGTTCTCGTGGGTACCGCCTCTGGCCAACCTGAAAAAGTATCCGTTAATACCAACAAATATCGATACTCCCCTTTTCTTGGAAGTTCAGAAAAGTCAATTTGCCACTGTTGCCCGGGCCCATGGCCTTTTCCAATTTGACCCAGTTTTGGTTTGGGGGTATTTTTGAGGTTAGTCTGGAGACAAAGATCACACTGTCGAGTTATTTGAGTGATGGTAGCATATAAGTTTCTGGCAGTAATTTTTCCAATTAGATAGTAATACAAGGCATCTATTCCCCAGTGTGTTTTCCGGTGTTCTTCCCTTACCAGTGAGCACATTAAATTGGATGGCATGACTAGCTTCCCCTTCCCTTCTTTGGTAATAGCACATCCCTCTCGGTTATATTTTCCCTTTTGAATTTCGATTAATTTTCTATCCTTTTTGTTATATACAGGCTTACCTTCAAGGGGAATCTGCCCATCTGGAATCAGAGCTCCCTCAGTTGCTACCTCACCTTTTGCTGCTTCTTTTTCTTCTCTATCCACCAGATCGTTTCCTTCCTCCAATTCTGAGCTCACCTTCTGGTGTGCCTTAATGTGCATGATTGCTACCTTTTCAGGCAGCTGAACTGCTTCCAATAATCGCATTATTTCTTTTGCATGTTTGATGTTTTTCCCTTGCGAGTTCAACAGTCCTCTTTCTTTCCAGATGGCTCCATGTGCACGTACAACCTCAAATGCATATCTTGAGATGCTTATTTTCTTTCCTTTTGCTATTTCTAAGGCATGGGTCAGAGCAATTATCTCGGCCTTTTGTGCAGAGGTATCTGTTGGCAAAGGTCCATATTCTATTACCTCTTTGCAAGTGTTAACTGCATACCCAGCATGTCATTTTCCACTGATGACGTAGCTGCTCCCATCAGTGAACCAGATTTACACATACAGCTGGAGCTTCAATGGTCTCCAGGCAGTTGTGGTGTACTGGCTCCCCTTGGTTTCCGCTGAGGAAAGAAGCTGGGTTGACAATGTTAGTTACCACTATTTCTACATCATCTACTGTGATAGCTTGGTATTTCAGGAACCTTTGTGGGGAAAGCCAGTGACCACCTCTCACTTCCAGCACTGTGGACACTGTGAGACGGTTATTTTCTGGCCCAAGGTGCGGCGGCATCCAGCTGCTTAGAAAAATAAGCAACTGCCCTTCGATATGGGCCCAGGTCCTGTGCTAGTATTCCCAGGGCAATCCCCTGTTTCTCATGGGAGAAAGAGGAAGAATGGTTTATTCAGATCTGGAAGTCCCGGAGCTGGAGCTGCTTTATTTGATCAAAGCCTCGCATGGCCTCCTTTGTCCATTGGAGGTCCCTGTTCCACAATCTGCACCACCCCGTCATTCCCAATAAGGTTCGCAGTTCTTTTATTGTCTCAGGTCTCGGGGTTTGACATATCGCTTCTTTACAATCTTGCCCCAAGGTCCGTTGACCGGCACTATCCTCATAACCCAGTTAGGTCACCTTCTGCTTTACCACCTGAGCCTTCTTCTTTGATACCCTGTACCCCTGGAGTCCCAGAAAGTTTAGGAGGCTTACCGTCCAGGCCACACATGCTTCTTCTGTCTGGGCGGCTATTAGGAGGTCATCTATGTACTGCAACAGCCTTCCTTCTCCTGGTGAGGCTTCCCAGGTCTCCAAGTCCTCTGCAAGTTGTTCTCTGAACAAGGTGGGTGAGTTCTTAAAGCCCTGAGGCAACCTTGTCCACGTGAGCTGTGTTTTGTGCCCACTCTTAGGGCTTTCCCACTCAAACGCAAAGATTTTATGGCTGGCTTCATGGAGAGGGAGGCAAAAGAAGGCATCCTTCAGATCTAAAATGATAAACCAGGTTAGCTCTGGTGTTAAGCATGTTAGTAAAATATATGGGTTTGCCACCACAGGGTAAAGAATAACAGCTCGTACGACCTAATACGATCCATCAGGTTTTCAAACAGGTAAAATGGGAGTGTTGAAGTCAGACTGGCACTCTTTTAGCAACCCTAATTGTAAGAAATTTTCAAGTATCAGGCTAATTCCTTCTTCACTAATTTTACAGTTGCCCCCTTCACTACAACATAATAATTCCCGAGTGGTACTAATGTTTTATTTAAAACTGAATATGTTGCCCCTGTATCCACCATAAGTTCCACCTCTTTTCTCTCCTTCCCCAGCTTCATTTTTATAACCAGCGGATCTGCTGGGGTAGACTCCCCCGGTCTTCCTCAGTTGTCTTTTGCACTCACAACCACCACCTCCCTTCCCTGGTTCCCTTTTCCATTTCTTTTCTGTTCTGGGCATTCGTTTTTCCAATGCCCAAATTTCTTATATATGGCACATTGATCCTTCCCTAGCTGTCTAGGCCTCCTTTTTCCTTCATCCCTAATAACTGCTATCAGCCTCTTCTGCATGTTTAATTGAGGAAGATAAAAGTCCTCTTTCCTTCCAAATTGCCCTGTGTGCATACACCACACCAAAGGCATATTTCAAATCTGTCCAAATGTTTAGCAGCTCAAAAGCTCTTATCAAGGCGATGATTTCCACCTTTTGGGCTGATGTTTGCTACTGCATACCCTGTGAGGCAAAATCCCTGGAGGACGAAGCTGCTGCCATCTATGTACCAGTCATCTGCATCTTCTAGGAGTGTATCCTTTAAGTCTGGCAGCTGGAGTATTCCGTGTCCACAGTCCTGATGTAAACATGTGTCCTGGTTTGAGTTAGGATAGAGTTAATTTTCCTCCCAGTAGCTGGTAGGGTGCTATGTTTTGGATTTAGGATGAGAATAATGTTGACAACACGCTGATGTTTTACTTGTTGCAGAGCAGTGCTTACACCAAGCCAAGGACTTTTCAGCTTCTCGCTCTGTCCTGCCAGCAGGCAGGCTGGGGGTGCAGCAGGAGCTGGGAGGGGACAGACCCAGGACAGCTGACCCAAACTGGCCAAAGGGGTATTCCATACCAACTGAAATGCTGAACAATGTATAGGGGTAGCTAGCCGGGGTCGGGGTGGGGGGGCTGGCCGCCTGCGGACAGGCTGGGCATCAGTCAGCGGGTAGCAAGCAACTGCACCGTGCATCACCCGCTCCGTACACATCATTATTATTATTATTATTTTATTTTCTGTCCCAATAAACTGTCTCTATCTCAACCCACAGGCCTTAGTTTTTCTCATTTCTCTCCCTCATCCCAGAGAGGGGGGGAGGGTGAGCGAACGGCTGTGTGGTGTTTTGTTGCCGGCCGGGTTAAACCACAACAGAAGCATACATGAATTTATACAAAGGAACACTTAAATAATACAACTGGACACAAAAATATACATTTTTAGAGAAAGTCACATCAGTAATTTTATAAAGCTTTCTTCTGTACTAAGGGGTCCTGAAAACTGAGGACTAAAACATTAGCTTTGTAATGTAAAAGGGTTGTCATGACAGTCCTCAAAGGTCACTATATAGCACACTGACATATTCAAGGCTATCAGCTTATATTTCAGTCTGTGTATTCAAGTTTTGAGGTCCTTTTATGATTATGCAAACATCAGAAATATAGTGGTATAATAAATGGTACTTATGAAAGCAGAGTTTTAGAGCCAATATTAAATTTGCAGGCTCAAAACACCCACTTAATATTTAAACAAGTATTTGATACTACTGTTTGTTCAAAAATAGAAAGAGTAAATGCACTTACATAAAAATAACTTTACTGTTCAACAAGCGTGCTCATGTGATTTTTATATTAGTACAAACTTAAAAAACAAACAAACAAATCCACCATATGACTTTTTAAAATAAATGATACCAATTCACCTTTCCCCGACTTGAGTACATTTACATTAAGGCTTTGAATCATCTGACCCACGATTTTACAATATTAAAATGAATGGGTCCACATGGATGCTAGTATGTTTCACTGAGACTTAGAATGAATAGAATTAAAGCTCACCACCTTAAGGAAACAGAAAGTCACATGCTCATGCCTTAACTATATTCCTTTTTGTCTCCAAACTAGAACATAAAGTTTAATAGTAACAGTATTTCATGGCAAGAGACGAGTACTTGTTTTTTTTTTAAAAAAAGTATATTATTAATTTAATGGCAACGTCTTTGGAGAAACTTCCAGTTTTTGTTGTACAACACTGCTTTCTGGTGGTGATTCAGGCATGGGGAGTTCATTCAGTTCAATGTTCTGTAAATATAGCCCCACTTTTTCCCCTTTAATAGTCCCAGGGCCCTACATAGAGCATACAGCTCACAAGCCTGAGCTGACCATGATGGACTCAAAGGTCCTGATTCCACAGGTTCTAGGTCCTTATTAATTATTGGATATCCTGATTTGGCCATTTTATCACTTAATACTGAACCATTTTTAATTTGCTTCCTTTTCTCTGGTCCCGGGTCTTCAATTTTGTCTGACCCATCTAGGAATTTTACTGTGGCAATTCCTACAGCCCTTGGTTACCTAGTAAGAGAGTCTTGAAGGGGGTTTAGGACCTATCAACCACCCATGAATCCTATAGGAATCGCTTCGGTCCTTCACCGGCCAAGTCCCTCGCGGGAGATTGGAACCGCGGTTAGAAGACCTCCACACTTGCTTCGGAACTAGGTTCCATCTCAGTCACACTCTTACACACACAGGTAACCGAATACCACCCAACCGAACGGTATACGCCTTAAATACTTACGACTCCGTCGTCTTCGTTCGGATCTTCGCGCACAGAATTACGGGTAAAATACAATGCTGCAGCCGGCAAGGGAGCTCATAAAAAAATCAAATTCTTTGCTTGCCTTTATTCAGGATCAGGATGGTGTTAGTCCCGACCTGACTCGAACAGGATCCACCAAATGGTGGGGCGCTCCTCCTAGATCAAGTCAGAATTCAGGAACCAAGACCCTCCCGGACGAGCCCCCAATTGAGATAAATGATTGAGTCCCAAATAGGATTCTAATTAAAGTTTGTAATTTATTAAGCGAATAGAGGCAAGCAAACAGTGCTAGGTGCGCCGGGAGTCTCTGCTCCACCAAGACACCCACCTATTACATCAGGTGGCTGATTTTTATGCTCCTAGATTAACACATATTCATCACTAATCCTAGAAAAGGCAGGGTTATTATAATTAGTTCCTGGAATCCAAACCCTCTCCGGACACATGCGTATCAGTCTCTGGTGGTCTTTCTGGGGGTCTCTTGTGCTGAAGGCTTGTAGTCTTCCTCCCAGGCTTTGTCCTTCGGTCGTCCTTCAACTCCCCCTTTCTCCTTATTTGGTGGATCTCTTTGCCGGATATCAGAGGCTTGGGCAGTGTCCCATGCAAAAGTCAGCAGTTTCCTAAAAACTCCTTGGTCCTCTTATCTCCCAGACTAGAGTCTCAATGTTCGCCCTTCAAACCCTCTATTTACACAAATTGCTGGGCCCTTCCTTTGCATGATACAAGAACTATGTACACTAATCACTCTGTTTTTCTTAAATAGAAGGTTATATTTCGTCATGAGGCCCTAGCATTGTTCCATACTGACACGAATCAAATTAACACATTTCACAATCATATGCCAGCTCATTGGCAATAATGGCCTGGAAAGAGGATGAGGAACCCACAGTGGATGAAGTGGCTAAACAACTCCAGCAGTATGAAGAAAGTCTCTCCTCTTCCTTACAGGCCTGTGTCTCGGCTGTGGAGAAACTTTCTGAAGAGTTCCACCAATTTAAAGAGAATTTATCTTCCTCCCCTCCTGTACAAACCAGTGTCTCTGCTATTAGGGGTAAGCGCCTTTCTGTGCAAGGAAGATGATATGGTGGGTACACACCCCCTGCTACCCTGTGGTTTTACCTACGTGACCATGGAGAGGACATGAGAAAATGGGATGGAAAATCTACCTCAACCCTAGAGGCACGGGTACGTGAGTTGCAAAAGAAAACAATCAGGAAAAAGGGGTTCTCTGAAAAGTTTGCTGCTCCAACGTCCAGCAGGCAGTCCTCCAGACACAGAAATGAAGATTCTGACCGGGATTAGAGAGGCCCTGCTTCCAGCCAGGGGGAGGAAAGGGACAATCGAGTTTATTGGACTTTGTGGATTCTATGGCCTGGCACGTCAGACACAGAGAAGTATAAGGCTTTAGTAGACACCGGTGCACAATGTACTCTAATGCCATCAAGCTATAAAGGGCCAGAACCCATCTGTATTTATGGAGGGGGGATCCCAGCAGTGAACTGTATTGGAGGCTGAAGTGAGTCTAACTGGGAATGAGTGTCAAAAGGACCGTATTGTGACTGGCCAGGATGCTCCATGCATCCTTGGCATAGACTATCTCAGGAGAGGATTTTTCAAGGACCCAAAAGGGTTCCGCTGGGCTTTTGGCATAGCTGCCTTACAGACAGATGACATTAAACAGTTGTCTACCTTGCCCGGTCTCTCAGAGGACCCTTCTGTTGTGGGGCTGCTGAGGGTCAAAGAACAACAAGTGCCAATTGCTACCACAACTGTGCACCGGCGGCAATATCGCACCAACCGAGACTCCCTGATTCCCATCCATAAGCTAATTTGTCAACTGGAGAGCCAAGGAGCGATCAGCAAGACTCAGAGAGACATTAGTAAGACTCCCAGAGAGGGAGGCAGGAGGGTGAGCGAACGGCTGTGTGGTGGTTAGCTGCCGGCTGGGTTAAACCACAACAATGACTAAGGAAAGAGGCTGGGTTCACAGAATTAGTGCTGAAAAACTTTAGCAATCAATTATACCCATTCATTTTCTTCTTCAGTAGCTATCATTTGCATATTGCAACAGTGTCCCCTTTTCCCAAAGGTGTCTTTCAAACTTGAAGATCACAGGTTAGTTGTTTCCTGAATATGGTGGGGCTGTTCTTGAACCCCTGTGGTAACACAGTCCAAGTAAGCTGAGTTTTCCATCCTCTATTAGGATTTTCCCATTCAAAGGCAAAGAATTTCTGTCTTTCAGTTGCCACGGGCAGGCAGAAAAAGGCATCCTTTCAGTCTAGTACCATGAACCAAACTTGACTGTTTTCTAATTTTGTCAAAAGGTTATTTCAACTTTTCCTTGTTCAAAATAAATTTTTGCATCCAATTTTTCCAGCAAGTCCCTTCCTAAGAAGGCAAACTGGGTAAGTATAAAAATTGACGAATTCCAATCATTTTTCCCAATTTAAATTTCAAGCATTGCAAATAAATATGCCTCTTCCTGTTTCCATGACAGCTCTCGGACCCATCATGATCCCTCTGCCCCAGAGGGCTCACACCCGTGATTTTGAGATCTCAGCCTCGGGTTGAGGCAGAACTACTAACATTCCTACATCCTCTTTCCCTGCTCATGCAACTTCAAACAGCTCTGTCAAATACTACATGCCACACCTTTAACACCTTCAACAACCCTTTTAACACTTCCTTTATCTTTCTCCAGCCTGTACTTTTCTAATGCCAGCACCAAAGGCTCAGTCAGGGGCCATCTTAATTCCATACCTTTTCCCTCTAAGATGCTGAAACAACATATCAGTATACAACATTTCATACTATTTTCACTCTTTCCTCAAAAACAGCATTAATTGCAAGACAGTGTTATAGTCGGTTGATCCATAAAGTGGCCATTTAGCTTATATAGTGGCCACCATTGATTGCAATGCTTAGTGAAAGTCCTCTTGATTTCTGTACCCCCGGTTCTAACAATATCCTTCCAATGTGCCAATATGCACCCAAGGAGGCTTTCTTTAAAACGTCTTTGTTATGGATATTACTCATCTCCTTGATTTCCCATTCCCATTTATTTATTTATATTAGTTAATGTCCCTTGTTTCAATTTCCACACAAACCTTTTTATTGCAGGTTTTTATTATCTTTTCCTGATCTTCTTCCCGAATGTCCCAATCCTCTGGGATTAAACTCTTCTTCCCACATATACACTTTACTATTTCAGATTATTAGTGAGCCCCGTTCCTATCATAAATCCACAGGGTTTTGGGAAAACACCTGAAGCATTCAGCCTTCCATCTTCCAGACAAACAATACCATATTTTCCACAAAATTTACATTTCAACAGGACCGAATTTCAAGCCGAATGCCAATTTTTCTCATGCACTTTGTTAGTAAGCCCACATAAAACAAGGAATCACTCTTATGTGTCCATCAATATGGGGGTTTAAAAAGGTAAATTCCCATCTACCAAGATTCTCTTAACTCCCTCTCTCAGTGATGGACAGTAATCAGTGTCCTTTGTCCATTTTCTTGAACTTGTTTCATCAGCAGCTTTAAGTGTTCATGTAACAGTAATTTCTTCACCAGTGTAAGGTTCATTCCAATAGGAGTAGGTGGCAGGTCGTGAAGTAGAGTATAATTGTATGTAATAAGTTGGTAAGAGGTGACAGGAGCTGAGTAACTAAAATCACATCCTAGAACTGTGGTAAAGTTACAAACACAAACATTGGAGTGATCATTTGTATTTACAGTAGTATTATCTATGACTATAGAATCTCAATGGGTTCTCATGCAAACACAGCCTTTCCCAATACATACAAGTACAGTTTCGAGGCTTTCCTTGGGATGTATCTCGAAGTGACAAATATTTTCTTCAGTGTCAAGACAAATGTCTTGGGCTTTGAGAGTGTTAGTTTCACAAATTAAGCCTTTTTGTTCACGCACAGTACATGCATTTACATCAACCATTTGCCACTTTCCTCCCTTTTGATGGGCCCATACTTTATGCTCCTTAGGATAAAATATAGTTCCATTATGATTGAGTCTTAATGCAGTGACTCGTGGAAAACAGACTCCACAACCTGTAAAGTTGTAAAGTAGGTATGTTTATTCAGTGCTGGGCAGCACGGGGGGTAGTCCCACCACAATCGTGCGCACCCACTACAGTAGTTCATCTTGTATTTATACAGAAGGGGTTACACAGGTAAGGGATCGCCTATACGTACTCATAACCTCTCCCCGAAAGGGAGGTCTTTATTACAATGAGTTCCGGGAAATCATTTCCATTGTCTCAGTCCTGTCCTGATTAGTTTACAGTACCTATAGAAATCCCTTTAGCATCCATTTGTTACTTCAGCAATGATTGGATATACACTGTACACTGTGGCATTGTTTATGGTAAGTATAAAGGCTAAATATAAAGTATATATGGTATATATGCTAAACATAAAGTATATATGGTAAGTATAAATTTTATCACTTTCTGTATAACAGGTAAAGTTGACTAATTGCAAATTCTGAAGCATTATCCCAAACCAATTTTTGAATTTCAGTGGGTAAGGTTCCTGCTTCTCCCTCTCTAATAATAGCTGCTGCTACAGACTGTATCTGTAACTGCACTTGGACGCAGCTCAAGGCAAGGGAAGTATCGTCTTGGGTTTTTCCAAGGGCATTTACAATTAATTGATGATCATTTTCTTCAATTTGTTCCCAATGGGGTAAAATGCCTGATAGAAGCCACTGACTTGTTCCTAAGGCCGATAAGGATGATTTTATCAGTCGTTTCAATTTCCTTAGGTTTTCTGTAGTAGCAGTTATTCTACTCATTAGGACCTCAGCATCAATGCTCTCAATAGACACTCAATGTCTATACAAATTCTTAATATGCCTTTGGAGTTTTGCACGCCCATGGAGCCATCTGGAAAGAGTGGGGATTATTGACAACATCTGGAGGACCAATCAAGCACGGTCCAGAAATTTTACAGTTGTTGGAGGCAGTGCAAAAGCCCAAAGCTGTAGCAGTAATGCACTGTAAGGCCCACCAAAAGGGTGATCATGATATAATAATAGGGAACAGGAAATCTGATTTAGCAACCAAGGAAGCAGCTAGAAGGGCACCAGGAGACCTGCAAGGCATGTTAGTCCCCTGTGTAAAGATTTACTTAATCCACCACAATATTCTGCTAAAGAGATCCAATTAGCAGAAAAATTAAAATGTATGAGGAGAAAGGATGGATGGTGGGAGACCTCCAGTGAACAGCTACTAATAACAGACACTATGCCTGAACAACTAATGAAAGACTTACATGAAGGAACACACTTTGGTACTGATGCCATGGTAGATAGCCTGAAGCGCTTTTCAATTGGACCAAAAATGCAAACTATAGCAAACCAAATAGTGAGAAAATGTCCTGTACGCTGTGCAAACAACCCCAATATCCAGCCAAAACCACCACCAGGGGCGACAAGAACAGGAATAAAGCCTGGAGAGTATTGGCAAGTGGATTTTTCTGAATTGCCTAGACAAGGACTATATCGATATCTTCTAGTACTGGTGGACACATTCACTGGCTGGCCAGAGGCCTTCCCCTGCTGAACTACTAAAGCTAGGGAAGTCATAAAGGCTTTATTGAAAGAAATAATTCCACACTTTGGAATACCAGAGGGACTTTCATCAGACAATGGACCTCATTTTATATCACAAGTAGTTCAAGAAATATTGAGGGCGTTACAGATTAAGTGGGAGTTACATACTGTGGAGTAACGACCACACTGACACCAGGGTTCTTTAAGGATCAATAACTTCAACTTCAACTTCTTTACTGAGGACAGGCTCCCTTCTTATACCATTAGCTCTACAAGCTCTACTTTTCCACTAACTATTCATTGGTTAACAACTTTGCCCGGCAATTGCAAACATTTAGCAACTTCCATGTCTTAACGGTTGGAGAAGGAGCAGTTTGAGACAGCAAGGTGTCTCCTGAATCACCTTTGTTCCTTCTAACCTGTTTACATTCCTCATGGCTTCCTCATCAGGAGTCTGATGTTATCACCAGCCATGGGGCTTGTCGACCCCCATGGTGATACTCCCACATCTCCCCCTTCTTTATTAACAAAGAAAGCACTATTAACACAAATTAAAACAAAGAGAAAAACTGTCAGGTATACTAATCCTATCCTTAACAAACTTTGTAACCATATCCCTGGGAGAGTGCTGCCCGGGGCGGGGGGGGGGGGGGCGTTTGGCTCTGGCTGCCCCTCCATCTCCTGGAGTCCTTGTTTGTGGGTCCTGCATGTGCCAGCGAGACCTCCCCATACGCTGTTTTTTGGTTGAGTTGGAATCCAAATCACGGAGGAAAGTGCTGTGATCAAGTTAAGGCTGATGATGAGGTGGACAGATGGACCCATTGTGCTGACACCCATCTAGGATCGGCTCCTGTTGAAACACAAGCACAACCTCGACCCCAAGTTATTAGAGAGTAGGGCCCTTCCCAATGACTGGTGCTTAATTTTTTACCATGACTTGTGCTTTTTCTTTAACTGAGTTTAAAGTATTGTGATTAAAATGTTTGTGAATTGGAGGACCTTCCTCTGTCCATCCATTAAAAAAATTAAGAACATAGCATGCTTTAGCTATCCTTTCCTGGGGGGTCATACCCATACTCCCCCTTCTTTGTTTTTGAAGCATAGCTTTTAGGGTACCATGGGCCCCTTCAATAATTGCTTGACGCATGGAAGAATGAGGTATACCTGTCAGATGTTGAATGCCCCACTGCTGAAAAAAGTGGTGAAACATGGGATTAGAAATTAGAGAGTGACTGATTAAGAATAAATATATAGACAACACTCATTGCTTAATATGTGCTGTGCTTGGAAAATGCAATGTTACATTTGTGATGTACTGTGCTTGTGCTGCACTGGGAAAATACAAAATGTACGTGCAAATACAGCATGAGAGAATGCACAGATGAGGAGTAAGGAGGAGGACTAAAAGCTGCCAGCACAGATTTATGATAGGGAGTAAGGAGGAGGACTAAAAGAAGGTCACACTTTCAAGGTGCCTAGATAACAGGGGGCCCTCGGACCCTAGGAACCGAGACAAACCAACCTTACGGATTGGACTGAGACCAAGGGCTCGGAGAGCATGCGCAAGAAGATAAGGTGAAAAGTTCAGCTGTGATGAAGACATCTTACTTCATCCCAACGACCACCCAGACGACCACCAGAGAATACTACGCAAGCGCAGAAGGACTGATAAGATAATTAGCATACGAAGCGGGGCTAGGTGGAGCTAGGAAGTGAATATTCATAGGTGTGTTGCAAAACTTAATGCATATGTAATATTTTGGGGGATAAAAGAGAATGCAAGCGAGCGAATTGGGGCACACGACTTTGGTGGGACTACCCCCCCCGTGCTGCCCAGTGCTGAACATACCTACTTTACAATCTTACTGACTGTGGAGTCCGTTTTTCGCGACTCATTTGGCAAGCCAGGCAGGAGACACTCTGCTCGGCTGCGGGATCAACTGCGGAGCGGACGCCCCTAGGTGCACCCTGAGTATTTTCCTTGGAGGGGACTCCACTCCCAGCCGCTCACCACGGGAGCAGACAAGGACCTCCTGAAGCTGTGGACAAACGGTATGTTTTACAGTACAGGAAGGGCCTGTAAGTCGTACACGTGGCCGGGGCAGCTGGTAAATTGCGCAGAGACGTCTGGCATGCAGCATAGTCCCCATAAGGGAGGAGGGTACCCTGCAGGCTGACCGATAGAGCGGTCAAGGGGGATTTGCTGACCGACAGAGTGCCCACTAGCGATCTTGGGAGTAGATCGAGCAAATCCGAGGTTACCGCTGCATCCCATTTTTGGGAGCCAGGACGGACCTGCTAATGACTGTATAAGAAGCAGGAGAAGGGTAAGCGGGCCTCTCACAATTGTGACAAGGTCACCTGCAGCTGCTGGAGGAATACTAACTGGAGTGTTAATAATTGTATGTCTTATTCGTAAATGTCCAGGTATTTTGTGTTGAAAGTATTTGTGTAAGTGTATGTGTTTGAAACAAAGTGGAGTGAGTCACTCCACGAAGAACACAGTCAGAAACAATACTTGTTTGGTTGGTTATCATTCTAAATTATATATTCTTGTGGTATGAATGAGATGTGCTAGGGGCCTCTCTGTGTGATTGCGTGATTGTGCTGTGAGTGAGACGCAGCATCGCTGCGAAGAGAGTGCGGAGTTCCGATCTGCGGTTCTGTATTCTCCGCGATGGGAATGGCCGGAGGCAAACGAAGTGCAAGACAGACCGAAAAGAAGTGCTGTTTTATCGAAGTGTTCATGGTGGTGCCCAATATATGTGCCCAGCGGTGTATCTTGTGTTCCTATTTTTGCTCTTAAATGTTTTGAGTGTGACAAGAAGAAAGGCGGGAGTATTATCTAAGTAACAGTTTAGAAGTTCTGGTGTATTCGCTGTGGTGTTTGGTCAGTTTCCCAAGTATTGGGGGGGGAGGGGCTGACTGATTATCAAACTGGCAGAAAGGAGAGAATCACTTCTTTGGTGGTTTGGGCTTGAGCCCTGGGAATTTGGTAAGAAGAGGGAGAGCAAATTTATTTAGCCCTCAATACCTTTTTAAACCCCCATATTAATGGATACACAGGACTGATTCCTTGTTTTGTGTGGGCTTACTAACAAAGTGCATGAGAAAAATTGGCATTCGGCTTGAAATTCGGTCCTGTTGAAATGTAAATTTTGTGGAAAATATGGTATTGTTTGTCTGGAAGATGGAAGGCTGAATGCTTCAGGTGTTTTCCCAAAGCCCTGTGGATTTATGATAGGAACGGGGCTCACTAATAATCTGAAATAGTAAAGTGTATATGTGGGAAGAAGAGTTTAATCCCAGAGGATTGGGACATTCGGGAAGAAGATCAGGAAAAGATAATAAAAACCTGCAATAAAAAGGTTTGTGTGGAAATTGAAACAAGGGACATTAACTAATATAAATAAATAAATGGGAATGGGAAATCAAGGAGATGAGTAATATCCAAAACAAAGACGTTTTAAAGAAAGCCTCCTTGGGTGCATATTGGCACATTGGAAGGATATTGTTAGAACTGGGGGTACAGAAATCAAGAGGACTTTCACTAAGCATTGCAATCAATGGTGGCCACTATATAAGCTAAATGGCCACTTTATGGATCAACCGACTATAACACTGTCTTGCAATTAATGCTGTTTTTGAGGAAAGAGTGAAAATAGTATGAAATGTTGTATACTGATATGTTGTTTCAGCATCTTAGAGGGAAAAGGTATGGAATTAAGATGGCCCCTGACTGAGCCTTTGGTGCTGGCATTAGAAAAGTACAGGCTGGAGAAAGATAAAGGAAGTGTTAAAAGGGTTGTTGAAGGTGTTAAAGGTGTGGCATGTAGTATTTGACAGAGCTGTTTGAAGTTGCATGAGCAGGGAAAGAGGATGTAGGAATGTTAGTAGTTCTGCCTCAACCCGAGGCTGAGATCTCAAAATCACGGGTGTGAGCCCTCTGGGGCAGAGGGATCATGATGGGTCCGAGAGCTGTCATGGAAACAGGAAGAGGCATATTTATTTGCAATGCTTGAAATTTAAATTGGGAAAAATGATTGGAATTCGTCAATTTTTATACTTACCCAGTTTGCCTTCTTAGGAAGGGACTTGCTGGAAAAATTGGATGCAAAAATTTATTTTGAACAAGGAAAAGTTGAAATAACCTTTTGACAAAATTAGAAAACAGTCAAGTTTGGTTCATGGTACTAGACTGAAAGGATGCCTTTTTCTGCCTGCCCGTGGCAACTGAAAGACAGAAATTCTTTGCCTTTGAATGGGAAAATCCTAATAGAGGATGGAAAACTCAGCTTACTTGGACTGTGTTACCACAGGGGTTCAAGAACAGCCCCACCATATTCAGGAAACAACTAACCTGTGATCTTCAAGTTTGAAAGACACCTTTGGGAAAAGGGGACACTGTTGCAATATGCAAATGATAGCTACTGAAGAAGAAAATGAATGGGTATAATTGATTGCTAAAGTTTTTCAGCACTAATTCTGTGAACCCAGCCTCTTTCCTTAGTCATTGTTGTGGTTTAACCCAGCCGGCAGCTAACCACCACACAGCCGTTCGCTCACCCTCCTGCCTCCCTCTCTGGGAGTCTTACTAATGTCTCTCTGAGTCTTGCTGATCGCTCCTTGGCTCTCCAGTTGACAAATTAGCTTATGGATGGGAATCAGGGAGTCTCGGTTGGTGCGATATTGCCGCCGGTGCACAGTTGTGGTAGCAATTGGCACTTGTTGTTCTTTGACCCTCAGCAGCCCCACAACAGAAGGGTCCTCTGAGAGACCGGGCAAGGTAGACAATTGTTTAATGTCATCTGTCTGTAAGGCAGCTATGCCAAAAGCCCAGCGGAACCCTTTTGGGTCCTTGAAAAATCCTCTCCTGAGATAGTCTATGCCAAGGATGCATGGAGCATCCTGGCCAGTCACAATACGGTCCTTTTGACACTCATTCCCAGTTAGACTCACTTCAGCCTCCAATACAGTTCACTGCTGGGATCCCCCCTCCATAAATACAGATGGGTTCTGGCCCTTTATAGCTTGATGGCATTAGAGTACATTGTGCACCGGTGTCTACTAAAGCCTTATACTTCTCTGTGTCTGACGTGCCAGGCCATAGAATCCACAAAGTCCAATAAACTCGATTGTCCCTTTCCTCCCCCTGGCTGGAAGCAGGGCCTCTCTAATCCCGGTCAGAATCTTCATTTCTGTGTCTGGAGGACTGCCTGCTGGACGTTGGAGCAGCAAACTTTTCAGAGAACCCCTTTTTCCTGATTGTTTTCTTTTGCAACTCACGTACCCGTGCCTCTAGGGTTGAGGTAGATTTTCCATCCCATTTTCTCATGTCCTCTCCATGGTCACGTAGGTAAAACCACAGGGTAGCAGGGGGTGTGTACCCACCATATCATCTTCCTTGCACAGAAAGGCGCTTACCCCTAATAGCAGAGACACTGGTTTGTACAGGAGGGGAGGAAGATAAATTCTCTTTAAATTGGTGGAACTCTTCAGAAAGTTTCTCCACAGCCGAGACACAGGCCTGTAAGGAAGAGGAGAGACTTTCTTCATACTGCTGGAGTTGTTTAGCCACTTCATCCACTGTGGGTTCCTCATCCTCTTTCCAGGCCATTATTGCCAATGAGCTGGCATATGATTGTGAAATGTGTTAATTTGATTCGTGTCAGTATGGAACAATGCTAGGGCCTCATGACGAAATATAACCTTCTATTTAAGAAAAACAGAGTGATTAGTGTACATAGTTCTTGTATCATGCAAAGGAAGGGCCCAGCAATTTGTGTAAATAGAGGGTTTGAAGGGCGAACATTGAGACTCTAGTCTGGGAGATAAGAGGACCAAGGAGTTTTTAGGAAACTGCTGACTTTTGCATGGGACACTGCCCAAGCCTCTGATATCCGGCAAAGAGATCCACCAAATAAGGAGAAAGGGGGAGTTGAAGGACGACCGAAGGACAAAGCCTGGGAGGAAGACTACAAGCCTTCAGCACAAGAGACCCCCAGAAAGACCACCAGAGACTGATACGCATGTGTCCGGAGAGGGTTTGGATTCCAGGAACTAATTATAATAACCCTGCCTTTTCTAGGATTAGTGATGAATATGTGTTAATCTAGGAGCATAAAAATCAGCCACCTGATGTAATAGGTGGGTGTCTTGGTGGAGCAGAGACTCCCGGCGCACCTAGCACTGTTTGCTTGCCTCTATTCGCTTAATAAATTACAAACTTTAATTAGAATCCTATTTGGGACTCAATCATTTATCTCAATTGGGGGCTCGTCCGGGAGGGTCTTGGTTCCTGAATTCTGACTTGATCTAGGAGGAGCGCCCCACCATTTGGTGGATCCTGTTCGAGTCAGGTCGGGACTAACACCATCCTGATCCTGAATAAAGGCAAGCAAAGAATTTGATTTTTTTATGAGCTCCCTTGCCGGCTGCAGCATTGTATTTTACCCGTAATTCTGTGCGCGAAGATCCGAACGAAGACGACGGAGTCGTAAGTATTTAAGGCGTATACCGTTCGGTTGGGTGGTATTCGGTTACCTGTGTGTGTAAGAGTGTGACTGAGATGGAACCTAGTTCCGAAGCAAGTGTGGAGGTCTTCTAACCGCGGTTCCAATCTCCCGCGAGGGACTTGGCCGGTGAAGGACCGAAGCGATTCCTATAGGATTCATGGGTGGTTGATAGGTCCTAAACCCCCTTCAAGACTCTCTTACTAGGTAACCAAGGGCTGTAGGAATTGCCACAGTAAAATTCCTAGATGGGTCAGACAAAATTGAAGACCCGGGACCAGAGAAAAGGAAGCAAATTAAAAATGGTTCAGTATTAAGTGATAAAATGGCCAAATCAGGATATCCAATAATTAATAAGGACCTAGAACCTGTGGAATCAGGACCTTTGAGTCCATCATGGTCAGCTCAGGCTTGTGAGCTGTATGCTCTATGTAGGGCCCTGGGACTATTAAAGGGGAAAAAGTGGGGCTATATTTACAGAACATTGAACTGAATGAACTCCCCATGCCTGAATCACCACCAGAAAGCAGTGTTGTACAACAAAAACTGGAAGTTTCTCCAAAGACGTTGCCATTAAATTAATAATATACTTTTTTTAAAAAAAAAACAAGTACTCGTCTCTTGCCATGAAATACTGTTACTATTAAACTTTATGTTCTAGTTTGGAGACAAAAAGGAATATAGTTAAGGCATGAGCATGTGACTTTCTGTTTCCTTAAGGTGGTGAGCTTTAATTCTATTCATTCTAAGTCTCAGTGAAACATACTAGCATCCATGTGGACCCATTCATTTTAATATTGTAAAATCGTGGGTCAGATGATTCAAAGCCTTAATGTAAATGTACTCAAGTCGGGGAAAGGTGAATTGGTATCATTTATTTTAAAAAGTCATATGGTGGATTTGTTTGTTTGTTTTTTAAGTTTGTACTAATATAAAAATCACATGAGCACGCTTGTTGAACAGTAAAGTTATTTTTATGTAAGTGCATTTACTCTTTCTATTTTTGAACAAACAGTAGTATCAAATACTTGTTTAAATATTAAGTGGGTGTTTTGAGCCTGCAAATTTAATATTGGCTCTAAAACTCTGCTTTCATAAGTACCATTTATTATACCACTATATTTCTGATGTTTGCATAATCATAAAAGGACCTCAAAACTTGAATACACAGACTGAAATATAAGCTGATAGCCTTGAATATGTCAGTGTGCTATATAGTGACCTTTGAGGACTGTCATGACAACCCTTTTACATTACAAAGCTAATGTTTTAGTCCTCAGTTTTCAGGACCCCTTAGTACAGAAGAAAGCTTTATAAAATTACTGATGTGACTTTCTCTAAAAATGTATATTTTTGTGTCCAGTTGTATTATTTAAGTGTTCCTTTGTATAAATTCATGTATGCTTCTGTTGTGGTTTAACCCGGCCGGCAACAAAACACCACACAGCCGTTCGCTCACCCTCCCCCCCTCTCTGGGATGAGGGAGAGAAATGAGAAAAACTAAGGCCTGTGGGTTGAGATAGAGACAGTTTATTGGGACAGAAAATAAAATAATAATAATAATAATGATGTGTACGGAGCGGGTGATGCACGGTGCAGTTGCTTGCTACCCGCTGACTGATGCCCAGCCTGTCCGCAGGCGGCCAGCCCCCCCACCCCGACCCCGGCTAGCTACCCCTATACATTGTTCAGCATTTCAGTTGGTATGGAATACCCCTTTGGCCAGTTTGGGTCAGCTGTCCTGGGTCTGTCCCCTCCCAGCTCCTGCTGCACCCCCAGCCTGCCTGCTGGCAGGACAGAGCGAGAAGCTGAAAAGTCCTTGGCTTGGTGTAAGCACTGCTCTGCAACAAGTAAAACATCAGCGTGTTGTCAACATTATTCTCATCCTAAATCCAAAACATAGCACCCTACCAGCTACTGGGAGGAAAATTAACTCTATCCTAACTCAAACCAGGACACATGTTTACATCAGGACTGTGGACACGGAATACTCCAGCTGCCAGACTTAAAGGATACACTCCTAGAAGATGCAGATGACTGGTACATAGATGGCAGCAGCTTCGTCCTCCAGGGATTTTGCCTCACAGGGTATGCAGTAGCAAACATCAGCCCAAAAGGTGGAAATCATCGCCTTGATAAGAGCTTTTGAGCTGCTAAACATTTGGACAGATTTGAAATATGCCTTTGGTGTGGTGTATGCACACAGGGCAATTTGGAAGGAAAGAGGACTTTTATCTTCCTCAATTAAACATGCAGAAGAGGCTGATAGCAGTTATTAGGGATGAAGGAAAAAGGAGGCCTAGACAGCTAGGGAAGGATCAATGTGCCATATATAAGAAATTTGGGCATTGGAAAAACGAATGCCCAGAACAGAAAAGAAATGGAAAAGGGAACCAGGGAAGGGAGGTGGTGGTTGTGAGTGCAAAAGACAACTGAGGAAGACCGGGGGAGTCTACCCCAGCAGATCCGCTGGTTATAAAAATGAAGCTGGGGAAGGAGAGAAAAGAGGTGGAACTTATGGTGGATACAGGGGCAACATATTCAGTTTTAAATAAAACATTAGTACCACTGGGGAATTATTATGTTGTAGTGAAGGGGGCAACTGTAAAATTAGTGAAGAAGGAATTAGTCTGATACTTGAAAATTTCTTACAATTAGGGTTGCTAAAAGAGTGCCAGTCTGACTTCAACACTCCCATTTTACCTGTTTGAAAACCTGATGGATCGTATTAGGTCGTACGAGCTGTTATTCTTTACCCTGTGGTGGCAAATCCGTATACTTTACTAACATGCTTAACACCAGAGCTAACCTGGTTTATCATTTTAGATCTGAAGGATGCCTTCTTTTGCCTCCCTCTCCATGAAGCCAGCCATAAAATCTTTGCGTTTGAGTGGGAAAGCCCTAAGAGTGGGCACAAAACACAGCTCACGTGGATAAGGTTGCCTCAGGGCTTTAAGAACTAGCCCACCTTGTTCGGACAACACCTTACAGAGGACTTGGAGACCTGGGAAGCCCCACCAGGAGAAGGAAGGCTGTTGCAGTACACAGATGACCTCCTAATAGCCACCCAGACAGAAGAAGCATGTGTGGCCTGGACGGTAAGCCTCCTAAACTTTCTGGGACTCCAGGGGTACAGGGTATCGAAGAAGAAGGCTCAGGTGGTAAAGCAGAAGGTGACCTAACTGGGTTATGAGGATAGTGCTGGTCAATGGACCTTGGGGCAAGATCATAAAGAAGCGATATGTCAAACCCCAAGACCTGAGACAATAAAAGAACTGCGAACCTTTTTGGGAATGACAGGGTGGTGCAGATTGTGGAACAGGGACCTCCAATGGACAAAATAGGCCATGCGAGGCTTTGTCCAAAGAAAGCAGCTCCAGCTCCGGGACTTCCAGATCTGAATAAACCATTCTTCCTCTTCTCCCATGAGAAACAGGGGATTGCCCTGGGAATACTAGCACAGGACCTGGGCCCATATCAAAGGGCAGTTGCTTATTTTTCTAAGCAGCTGTGTGCCGCCGCACCTTGGGCCAGAAAATAACTGTGTCTCACATGGTGTCCGCAGTGCTGGAAGTGAGAGGTGGTCACTGGCTTTCCTCACAAAGGTTCCTGAAATACCAAGCTATCACGGTAGATGATGTAGAAATAGCGGTAACTGACATTGTCAACCCAGCTTCTTTCCTCAGCAGAGGACAAGAGCCAAGGAGCAGCTGAGTCTGTACAAAGGCAGGGGGTCAACTAGTGGCGATGAAGAAGAGTTATTAGCCTTCATCCCCACGACCCTCCCGGACGACCACCACCAGAAGGCACTGCACAAGCGCAGATGGGAGGAGTTTATGGAAATGACTTCTTGGAGCTAATCTTAATACAAAGCGGGGATAGGTTATGAATATGTATAGCCGTATTGGAAAACTTCATGTATATCTAACTCTTTACTGCATATAATCAAAACAAGTTGCTGTGTTAGGGCGCACATGCCTTTGGGAGCTATCCCGCATGCGCCCGGTGCCAAAATAAACCACATACCTACTTTATAACTCATTTGCTTTGAGTAGTGGCTGTGCCTAGCGCGCACGGAGCACAATTCCCTGGAAGAACTCCGCTCCTCAGCTGCTCACTGCGGGGGCAGACAACGACCTGCTGGACTGTGGACAAATGGTATGTTTTACAGTACAGGAAGGGCCTATAAGCCCGGGCAGCTGGTAAATCGCATAGAAACATCTGGTGTGCAGCATAGTCCCTGTATGAGAGGACGGTACCCTACAGGCTGACCGATAGAGCGGTCAGGGGGATTTGGTTACCAGTGGAGCAGCCGCTAGCATTCTTGGGAACAGATAGAGCAAATCCGAGGTTACCGCTGCATCCCAGTTTTGGGAGCCAGGACGGACCTGCTAATGACTGTATAAGAACCAGGAGAAGGGTAAGCGGGCCTCTCACAGTTGTGACAAGGTTACCTGGGTAATATTTACAGCTGCTGGAGGGATATTGATTGGAGTGGTAATAATTGTGTCTTATTTGTAGATGTCTGGGTATCTTGTGTTGAAAGCATTTGTGTAAGTGTATTGTTTGGAGGCCGGTCACTAGTGGCGTTCCCCAGGGCTCGGTGCTGGGGCCGGTCCTCTTTAATATCTTCATCGATGATCTGGACGAGGGGATTGAGTGCACCCTCAGTAAGTTTGCAGATGACACCAAGTTAGGTGCGTGTGTCGATCTGCTCGAGGGTAGGAAGGCTCTGCAGGAGGATCTGGATAGGCTGCACCGATGGGCTGAGGTCAACTGCATGAAGTTCAACAAGGCCAAGTGCCGGGTCCTGCACCTGGGGCACAATAACCCCAAGCAGAGCTACAGACTGGGAGATGAGTGGTTGGAGAGCTGCCAGGCAGAGAAGGACCTGGGAGTGATGGTTGATAGAAAGCTGAATATGAGCCAGCAGTGTGCTCAGGTGGCCAAGAAGGCCAACAGCATCCTGGCCTGTATAAGAAACAGTGTGACCAGCAGGGCTAGGGAGGTGATCGTCCGTCCCCCTGTACTCGGCTCTGGTGAGGCCGCACCTCGAATACTGTGTTCAGTTTTGGGCCCCTCGCTACAAGAAGGACATCGAGGTGCTTGAGTGAGTCCAGAGAAGGGCGACGAAGCTGGTGAGGGGCCTGGAGAACAAGTCCTACGAGGAGCAGCTGAGGGAGCTGGGATTGTTCAGCCTGGAGAAAAGGAGGCTCAGGGGCGACCTTATCGCTCTCTACAGGTGCCTCAAAGGAGGCTGTAGAGAGGTGGGGGTTGGTCTGTTCTCCCACGTGCCTGGTGACAGGACGAGGGGGAATGGGCTTAAGTTGCGCCAGGGGAGTTTTAGGTTGGATCTTAGGAAGAACTTCTTTACCGAAAGGGTTGTTAGACATTGGAATAGGCTGCCCAGGGAAGTGGTGGAGTCACCATCCCTGGAGGTCTTTAAAAGACGTTTAGATGTAGAGCTTAGGGATATGGTTTAGTGGGGACTGTTAGTGTTAGGTCAGAGGTTGGACTCGATGATCTTGAGGTCTCTTCCAACCTAGAAATTCTTTGTCTCTGTGTCTGTGTCTGAATCACTCCATGAAGAGCACGGTGAGAAACAATACTTGTTCAGTTGATTGTTATTCTTCTGGTGCTAGGGGCCTCTTTGTGATTGCATGATTGTGCTGTGAGTGAGATGCAGAATCACTGCAAAGTGAGTGCGGAGTTCCAATCCGCGGTTCCGTATTCTTTGCGAGGGGAATGGCCAGAGACGAACGAAGCACATGACAGACTGAAAGGAAGTGCTGTTTTATCCAAGTGTTGATTGGTGGTGCCTAGTATACGGGCCCGGCGGTGCATCTTGTAATGCTATTTTTGTTCTTAAATGTTTTGAGTGTGACAAGGAGGAAGGTGGGAGCATTATCTAAGTAAGAGTTTAGAAGTATATTCTCTGTGGTGCTTGGTCGGTTTCCCAAGTACTGGGTGGGGGGGGGGGGCTGACTGATTATCAAAGCGGTAGAACACAGAGAGTCATTTCTTTGCTAGTTTGGGCTTGAATCTTGGGAATTTGGTAAGAAGGGGGAGAGCGAATTTGTTTAGGCCTCAATACCTTTTTAAACCCCCATATTGATGGTGTGGGAATAAAAATGTTGTTTTTGCAGAGTTACATTGTTTAAAGGTAAGGTATGTGGAATTGAGATATGCTTGCAGTGATAAGAAAACTTAGCAGGCGACCTTGTAAAATGCAGACAACCAGGCTCCTTAGAACAATTAGGTGAAAATCATGGTGTCAAGTCAGATAAGCGAAGAAACATTACCACTTCAAACAGTAAAAATGAAGTCAAAAGAAATCTGAAATTTAACAGGCCGGCAACTGAAAGCCGTGTATTGTCTGTGAAGCATCAGATATGTTGTGAACCTGGATTACCCAGTCAATGGGGAAACAGGGGAGGGTCCTGGTCATGGAGAAATAAAGTATATAAACCATACTGTGTGACTAGTAGGCGCGCTCCTGCTTGTGGGACGCCCACCATTGCAATCACGAATAAATTACTACTTCACTGAGATGCTCGCCTGAGCCTAAGTTATTGGCTACAGAGTGTTTCTCACAATTTGGGGACTCGTCCGGGATCCAGTCACCTACCAGGGAGCCCCACCGCTGCAGCAGCAGGAAGGCATGCCTCGCTGATTCTAGCGGTCCTGTGCTTCGACTGTGGTGGTTCTGCGGAGAGCTGACAGAGGACTCGAGACTGATTAAAGAGGCACGGTCCATGAAGTAGTGGGGAAGAGAAGAAGGTTGGCACTCCAGGTTTAAGAACTGATCCGATAACTCTGTGCACAGAACAAGGTAAGAAATATTAAGTATTGCCTTGGGGGTCGGGTGAGACTCTGTGTGATGTGTGATTGAGACATACTTTTCTATGAAGCGAGTATGGAGTCCTGATCCACGGTTCCGTAGCTCCGCGAGGGGCATGGCTGGAGACGGACGAAGCATGAGATAAGAGAGAGAAAGGAAGAGTCTCGGGAAATTTGGTGTGCGGTACCCCTTGCACGGTAAAGTGCTTGGCAGTACACCCCCATTTCCCAGAATCAGAACGTTAGTGTGTGATACCCTGCAGGAGGGAAATTTCTGTAGAAGCACACTGACAAGGGCAAGGAAAAATGGGAAAATATGGGTTCCAGGGGACAAGAAAATATCCCTGGGGGAGTGCCTACCAATAGTTCTCCCTGAAGAATGATAAGAAATTGGAAAATAATCCCCAAATTAGAGGAAATGATAAAAGAAGAAAATGGTTAAATATTGTGTATCAGTCTGGACAAAAGAACCAATTAAGGAAACTTTGGCCAAAATACGGGTCTGATGAAAATTCAGGCTTTAAATTTATATGTAAACAATAAGATTCCTTTTTCAGAGAAGGAGCCAAGTTATGCTCCCTATAATCCTAATATTGCACCGGTGGCAGCAGCAGTCGCTCCAGGAAGGGAGACAGGGACTGCAATTAACACTGAAAAAAAAAAAAAAAAAAAAAAAAAAAAAAAAAAAAAATAGAACAAGGTAGAAGAGATACTGAGAATTGTGCCTTCCCTGATACTAACAGTACTAACACTAACTGTGTATCCTCTTAGGTGAACTGCCCCCTCTCCTTATCAGCAGAGAGGTGTTAGGGGTTTGTAGTGGGTTTACATGGCATGGTTTTGGTAGCAGGGGGGAGAAGAATCTAGAAGCTGCCCCATGTTTGGTAAGGGCCCCACTGCTGACCAGAGTCGAGCCAATAAGTGATGTTGTTTTGCGCCTCTGTGAGAGCATATTTAAGACAGGGGGAAAAAAAAAGAAAAAAAAAAAAACGCTGCTGCGCCACACAGCAGCTGGGAGAGTGAGAGGAGTGAGAAACAGCCTTGCAGGTGCCAAGGTCAGTGAAGAAGGAGGGGGAGAGGTGCTCCAGGTGCCGGAGCAGAAATCCCCTGCAGGCTGTGGTGAGGGCCATGGTAAATCAGGCTGTCCCCCTGCAGCCCATGGAGTACCACGGTGGAGCAGGGTTCCATGCTGCAGCCCATGGAGGAGACCATGGTGGAGCAGGGTTCCATGCTGCAGCCCATGGAGGAGACCACAGTGGAGCAGGTGGACCTGCACTGACGGAGGCTGCGGCCTGTGGAAGACCCCTGCCGGAGCAGATTCCGGGCCAGACCTGTAGCCCATGGAGAGGAGACCACACAGGAGCAGGTGACCTGGCAGGAGCTGCTGCCCGTGGGGGATCCAGGTTGGAGCAGTTTGCTCCTGAGGGATGGACCCCGTGGTACGGACCCATATCTGGAGCAGTTCTTGAAGAGCTGCTGCCTGTGGGAAACCCATGCCAGATCAGTTTGGCAAGGACTGCATCCCGTGGGAGGGACCCCACAGCACAGGGGACGAGAGTGACCGAGAAGGAGCAGCAGAGAAGAAGCGCTACAGATTGACCATAACCCCCATTCCCTTGTTCCCCTGCACCGCTCGTGGGGAGGAGGTGGAAGAGGGTGGATGGGGGGGAAGGTGCTTTTGGTTTCTTTCCTTTGTTTCTCACTTCTCTAGCTTGTTAGTAATAGGCAATAAATCTTACTGTCTGTTTATGCTGAGTCTGTTTTGCCCGTGTGTGATCTCCCCATCCTTATCTCAACCCTTGAGCCCTTTTCATCATATTTTCTCTCCGTTCCTCTTTGAGGAGGGGGAGTGAGAGAGTGGTTATGGTGGAGCTCGGCCGCTCACCTGAGTAAAACCACCACAGGGTTTTAAGAAGGAGATGAAGTCTTTAATTGAGGACCCCATCAGGCTAGCTGAACACTTAGACCAGTTCCTAGGGCCTAACTTATACTCTTGGGGGGAAATGATGTCTATACTAAGTATGTTGTTTACAGGGGAAGAAATGGGAATGATCAGGAGGAGAGCTGCTATACAAGAATGGGAAGGAGCTCATCCTCCGGGGCCGGGGGTAATACCGGCAGAGCAGGTGTGCTCACCTGCGATCCTGGCTGGAGTGGTGATAGTGCGCAGCACAAGGGTCATGTGGCAGGTGTGTTTTTGTTTTTGTTTTTGTTTTCTTGGATGTGCTCTCACAGAGGCACGGACTGCGTTGCTCATGGCTTGGCTCTGGGCAGTGGCGGGCCCCTTTGGGGCCGGCTGAAATTGTCCCATATATGCCACAGGGAGGCTTCTGGATTCTTCTCGCGGGGGCTGCCACTGCAGCCCCCCCAAACCTTGCCATCGAACCCAATACACTGGGGCAGCTAGGTCATTACTGGCCTGTAAAGTATCAGGGATTAAATTAACTAATGAAACCCTAAAAGTGATGGGGGTAGAAGGGTCTGGGATAACAGTACCACTTTGGGGCGGACACCAAGCTGAAACTAGGGGATAAAATGATCACTGGGCAATTATTGTATGTACCCAAGGCAGGGACTAACTTGTTGGGAAGGGATTTGATGATGAAATTGGGCATTCAAATAGTAAATTATTAGGCTGGAATAACAGTGTTATTAATGGGGTGCTCTCAGACCTTGAGAACAAAGATATATTTGCCTTTGAGTGGAAAGACCCTGAAATGGGGGCGGAAGCAACAATACAGATGGACAGTTTTACCTCAGGGGTTTACAGGGCCACCAATTTATTTGGGCAAGTTCTAGAACAGATTTTGGAGCAATTACAACCTCCTGAGGAGGTATTACTGTTACAAATATGTGGATGATCTTTTATGGTCAGGACAGGAGAAAACAGTTGTGAAGGAAGCTACTAACAAGCTATTCAACTTTCTGGGAAAGCTGGGCTTGGGAGTATTGAAAAATAAATTACAGTATGTAGAAAAAGAAGTCAGGTATATAAGGCATCTAATGTCTGAGGGAAAACGAAGAATAAATCCAGAGAGGATTCAGGGAATTGTTGAAAACTAAGAAAGAACTAAAAAGTTTTAAGATGATTTTTTTTTTTTAAAGGAATCAGGAGCCACGAAGTCTGAAGGAAAATGGACACTCCCTGATGGGAGAGAAATGCTGAATAAAGCACCGATGAAGCAAATATTAATTGGGAGATGCAAGCAGTGTGTGATGTTGTGCTAAGAAAGTATGTCTGTGTAGGAATATACACTTCAGTGAAGCAAATATGCAAAGGATGTACCATATGTCAAAAGGTAAATAAAAAGGTCATCCGTAACCCACCTAGAGGGGGACGGAAGCCAGGGATTCGACCTTTCCAAAGTATACAGGTAGACTTTACTGAGTACTTGTTTGTCCTAATTGACCACGTGACTGGATGGGTGTAAGCTTTCCCCTCGGTATCTGCCATTGCGAACACGGTGGCTAAGGTATCACTGGAGCAAATATTCCCTAGATATGGGATAGTTGAAAACATTGATTCAGATCAAGGAAGTCATTTCACTTCACAAGTACTGCAAGGGTTAATGCAGGCCTTAGAGATTGAATGGGATTTTCACACCCCCTGGCACCCCTCCTCTTCTGGGAAGGTAAAGCGAATGAACCAGACATTAAAGAAGCAATTAACTAAATTAGTGTTAGAAACCTAACTTCTTTGGGTAAAATGCTTACCTTTAGCACTCCTACAGGTTCAAATAGCACCAAGAAAGGAGATGCTGTTTGGATTGCCCTATCTGGGCAGAAGGGATGAGATACGGCAATTCCAAACGAGAGTTTTCTTAAGAACTGTATTCTGGGGTTGTCCTCTTCTTTGTCATCTCTCAGGACCCGTGGGTTGTTGGCTCAAACCCCACCTTTGGAATTCCCCATTCACTACTATCAACCAGGAAATTGGGTCCTGATTCAGACCTCGAAAAGGATCATCTCCAGCCTGAATGGGAAGGATCATTACTAACCACTGGAACAGCCATAAGAACTGTGGAAAAAGGTTGGACTCACTATACTCGAGTGAAGGCATCCCTTGACCCTAGTACCTGGGAAGCTGTTCCTACAGAAAACTTGTTGGAAGTTGAAAACGAAGAGAAAAAATTCATAGTGGACTCTGAACAGGATAAAAGCTTACAATTGTAAACTAACCTTTTATTTTCACAGGTAACTAATGAGTGTGACTTGCGACTGAGAGAAAGGACTGGCCTATAGCGAATCGAAGTGCTCCCAAGGGGGGTTTCTTATAGTAGTAGTGTACATCTTATTCTTTGTATTGATAATTATTTGTAAACCTAAGGGTTAAAAATAATGACAGGGAAAAATCAACTATTAATTTTGTTTCTAGTGATTTTAGGCCTCAGAGAAGGCCTTGGTCAATTGGCAACTTGGAAAAGGCATGACCAGATAATAGTAAGACGGGATACCCCGTCAAAATATGGGTGAATATGACAGAGAGTTATGTACCACAATCCATCACATTTGATGCTTGTGAGGTGTTAGCTTGTGGAGATTTAAATGCCCAATGACAATTGAGCAGAGAAAACAAATAACTGGGAGAGATCCAACAGTCAGATTGAGAATAGCTGTATGGAAACGATCCTCTATTGCCATCAGAGAAAAGGAGAAACTCAAGGAGAAAACAGGAGAGAAAACAGTAGGCCCTCTTTGAAATGCAGCAGTTCAAACATTTGAGATTGAAACAGGGTATGGGGATGTGAATGCCTGGATAGAATGGGTCAAACATACTGTCCAGAGTCTCAACCATAACAATTGCTATGCTTGTGCCTCGGGACGACCGATTGCCCAGATAGTGCCCATTCCATTGGGATGGACCAAGGATTCCCAGGGGATGCGATGTATGATTGCATTGTACCAAGAAAAGACTGCCTGGGGAAATGAGGCCTGTAAGCCTCTCTCTTTGCTGTCCCCTTCCTTGTGTGATAGCAATATCAGGGTTCCCCCTGTATTCTTGACAGCTGTAGGTAACCATACAGCCTGCCTCTCACGGCAGGGTGTGAGTGCTACCCGGCATCTGGGAGAATTTGCCTTGTGCATGAGGACCTTGAATGCTACCAAGGACTTGATGGGAAACTGCTCAAGACTTGAGATTCCGCAAGGCAGATCTCTGGTGGTACTGTGGAGGGAAGATCTTACGGTCCACCCTACCATCTAATTGGGGAGGCACTTGTGCACTTGTTCAATTAGCTATACCCTTCACCCTGGCATTTGAAAGAGAAACATCACAAATAGCTAGAAGAAGTAAAAGAAGCTTAGGAGTATCATTCGATGATAGAGTGTACATAGATTCTATTTGGGTGCCTAGAGGAGTTCCCGATGAACAGAAAGCCAGGAATCAAATTGTTGCACTATTAGAGTCACTATTCTGGTGGGTAACAATCAACAAGTGTGGATTGGATTGATTATATTTATTATAATCAGCAGAGATTCATAAATTATACAAGGGATGTGATAAGAGGAATCGCTGAACAACTAGATGCCCCCAGTAAAATGGCTTGGGAAAACAGAATAGCATTAGATACGATGCTCTCAAAGAAAGGAGGGGTGTGTGTGATAGTGAGCAACCATTGTTGCACTTTTATACCCAACAATGCTGCCCCGGATGGCACAGTAACTAGAGCATTGCAAGGGCTTACCACCCTTGCCAGTGAATTGGCAGAAAACTTAGGAACAGACACTTCCATCACCGGATGGTTGGAATCTTGGTTTGGTAAATGGAAAGGGATGGTAGTGTTCATATTTACATCCTTGATCGTAGTAGCAGGAGTTTTGACAGCCACTGGTTGTTGCATTATCCCCTGTGTAAGAGGACTAGCCCAGTGGTTAATTGAAACTGCACTATTGAAACAAATGACCATGGAGCCACCACCTTACTCAGAGAAGATGATGATATTAGAGGAGATGGAAAGCAAAGAAAGTGAAGAAGAGGAAGATATCTACCAAATTACACCTTAGAGAAAAGTTTTGCAAAAATCAGCAATTTATAAAGAAGAAAAGGGGAATAAAAATGTTGTTTTTGCAGAGTTACATTGTTTAAAGGTAAGGAATGTGGTATTGAGATATGCTTGCAGTGATAAGAAAACTTAGCAGGCGACCTTGCAAAATGCAGACAACCAACAACAAAAGGGGACACTGTTGCAATATGCAAATGATAGCTACTGAAGAAGAAAAGGAATGGGTATAATGGACTTACTGAAGTTTTTCAGCACTAATTCTGTGAACCCAGCCTCTTTCCTTAGTCATGATTGCATCAAGACTGTGGACACGGTATACTCCAGCTGACCAGACTTAAAGGATACACTCCTAGAAAATGCAGAGGATTGGTATATAGATGGCAGCAAAAGCTGTACAAAGCACGTGTGAATACCAAGAATATGACTAACACAACCAAGTACACATGTGCTAACTTATGAAACAACTCTATAGAGAATTTTAGGCTTCCCGGGGAAGCACTTTGTATAATCAAGAGTTTGAATCTCACCCAATAGGCATTCCTATGCGGGGGGGGGGGGAAGAGAGGTTCAGCCTGTCAACTGATCCCAGAAGTCAGCCATGTCATTCCAACTTGTCTGTGATGGTGTCTTCCCTCAAATTTTCCTTCTCTTGAGCCATTTTATACTATTTTCTTACTTTTAGGTGGAGCTTGAGTGACTGTAGTCATGTGTGTCTTTGTTGTGATTGGTATAAATTTTTCTCACCTTGGTTTAAAGGTATAGGCTCAGAGAAATTCAGAGCACTGTGGTGGTTTTACCTTGCTAGGCAGCTGACATCCACCCCAACTACTCTCTCACTCCCCCTCCTCAGATGAGGAGGGGAAGAAGAAAAGAAAAAAAATCAATCCATGGGTAAGGATAAGGATAATTTAATCCTTAATTTAAAGAATATCCTTAATTCAAGGAAAAGGAAATCCTTAATTTAAGGATAATTTAATCCTTAATTGAAGGATAAGGATAATTTAATTAAAGGAAAAATAATTATTAAGGCAAAGTTATTATTAAGGGAAAATTAAATAATTTAACTAAAGGGAAAAGGAAAAAAAATAAAAAATAAATTTTAAATAAATAAATAAATAAATAAATAAATAAACAAGGAAAGGCCGTGTGGAAGTACAGTGAGAGAGGAAAGAAATTGCTCTCTACTTCCCACCAATGAGAGATGCTTGACCACGATCCCTGAAGTAAGGCCTCAATACACGTAGCTGTTTTTCGGGAAGACAAACATTTTCATAACTAGAGCCCACCCCTCCCCTCTCCTTCCCCTTTTCCACCTTTTATTGCTGAGTGTGACATCATATGGTATGGAATTGACTTGCGGAAAACAGACCCCACAACCTGTAAGGTTGTTAAGTAGGTATGTTTATTCAGCGCTGGGCAGCACAGGGGGTTGTCCCACCACAATCGTGCGCACCCACCGTGGTAGTTCATCTTGTATTTATGCAGAAGGGGTTAAACAGGTAAGGAGATGCCTATACATATTCATAATCTCTCCCCAAAAGGGCGGTTTTATTACAATGAGTTCCAAGAAATAATTTCTATTGTCTCCGCCTTTAACTCCTCCCGACTGCGTAGGCACAGTGCCTCCTGGTGGTCGTGGGCCGGGGCCTTCAGGATGAAGGCTGTACATCTTCCTCTCTATGAACTTTTTGCCTCAGCCGCAAAACTCATCAAAACCGGTTCTAGCTTAACAGGGAATGTGCTGTCTTCTGGTTTTATCGCTTTCTTGTCTTGCTAACTAGTGTTTACAATGGTCTGGGCTATAGAAATCCCTTGTCTTCCAGGGCTATCCTGTCTCAGTCCTGTCCTTGTGGTTAGTTTACAAAAACTTACAAAATCAGCATGGGGTGACTTCTCCAGACCTGCTATAGTTCTACAGTTAACCCTTTAGCATCTATTTCTTACTTCAGAATATCCCTTTGGTTGGTTTAGGTCAGCTGCCCCAGTGGTGTCCCTCCCCACCTCTTACACACCCCCAGCCTGCTGGCTCTTGGGGAGGTGTGGAATAATTGCCTAAGGTGACTTGGAAATTTCACTCTGGCTGCCTGAGGAATGAAAATGAACCAGGGCAGAAGTATTAGTCGGTGTTGCATATACTAATATTTTAGGATTTGACATTGTGCATGAGCAAATGCGGAAACTCCCAGATGGAACTGTGTGGAATTTCACGACACATCAAAGGGATTCAGGCACAGTGAAACTGAGTCTGTTACAAACATCTGTACCCTTAGCCCCCTCTAAAATCACTAATGTTCAGCAACATTTGTTGCCAGCAGCAGCAGTTAAGGGGATTGATGGGGTGGTAACGGAATTGGAAGAAAGAGGCATTATTAAAAGGACCCATTCACAGAATCACAGAATCACAGGATATTAGGGATTGGAACGGACCTTGAAAGATCATATAGTCCAATCCCCCTGCCAGAGCAGGAACACCTTCCAATTCTCTGGTATAGCCAGTAAAGAAACCAACCGTGCAATGCGTTTTACAGTGGATTACAGACAGTTAAATGCTAACACCGCACCTTTGACTGCTGCATTTCCAAACATGGCAGAGATAGTGAAAGCCTTCTGTACAGCTACCAATACAATCACCCCAAAGGTTTATTATAGACCAGAACATCCTACAGTATTTTACACCAGACAACCTGTGCTGGGGAAAATGCCTCAGACTGGAACAGTAGCAATGTTACCAACTACCCCGAGAAAATCCCTACACATGGGAAGCCAAAGATTGTTCAGGAAAAGTACACCGGATTAGCACCCAATAGATCTCACCCTCTTTCTAACCCTGCCAGTTGAATACAACCGAGCATATTTTCTTTCCTTTTGTGTTCACAGGAATCCTGAGTGAACTGTATCCGGACAGATGGAGAATGATAAATCAGCAGTTTGAATTGATAAAACTGTTTTACCCTGACATTAATGCAATCCCTTTGGTTCGTAGCCAAAAAGGCCCAGAATGGCCATGGTCCCAAGCCCATATTAAATACACTGGAAATATGGGAACACGTGCATTTAGAGAAAACTTAAACTTAGCTACTGTGGTTGTGCATGGAGCTGAGGTGTTTCACCGTGACATCTAACCTTGCATTGTCACAGTATAGTGCAATCAGTAGAACATCTCAAAACAAAAAGGACCTACATCTCTCTACTTTAGTTTTACATGGAAACAAAATATTTTTAAAAGATGAATAGAGTTGTAATGATTCTCTTCGAATGGCTGAACTTCAAGCCACTTCAGGCCAAACAATACAAATCAGTTGCCAAATAACTAATGGGTCTACTGACTGAAATTAAGAAAATTTACGCTGATTCTTCCAGACCTCAAAATTTTGTTACTGACTGTAACAAAATAACTGAACCAAATTCTGATTGCTGGCACAATTTTACTTTCACCAAACCTATAATTGTGTACTGTCTTTGGGGTTACAGAGGCACCGAATTACTATTAAATTGCTATTTATGATTGGTACAGAGACATCTGCGTTGATTGCAAAGGATAAGAAGCCTCTGCCCCCCCAAATATTTGAAAATATACCAACTTGGCCTCCCATTAGTCTGATTTCATCTTTAACACAGGTCCTTATATATTTAAAAATGTGGGACCACAACAAGTTCCCTTTAATCCTAGCTGGTCTCTAAAAATAGTAGAGCTAGCGTTGCACATTAATATCTCAGAAATCAACTCAATATGTACCACTTTTTGAGAACTGCCTACACCGGCTGGTTAGCATGGTTACATGTGTTGTCCATAGGTTCGTGAGCATAGCAATTTTTCGCAAAGCAAGCACACCTCTGATGTGAATAACGGTTATTTATGCACAGCAAACTTGTGAAAACTATCTCTTTGGCTACTTTTGACTGGTTATTACAGCTCAGCTAACTTATCTCTAATGAGTGTGGTGCTTTTACTCCAGTGGGCAGCAGAGCTCCACCACAACCACTCTCTCACTCCCACTCCTCAAAAGGAAAGGGGGAGAAAAAATGATGCAAAGGGCTCAAGGGTTGAGATAAGGAGAGTGAGATTGCTCAACAATTATCGTGATGGGCAAAACAGACTCAGAGTAGGAAGACAGTAAAATTTATTGCCTATTACTAACAAGCTAGAGAAGTGAGAAACAAAGGAAAGAAACCAAAAACACCTTCCCCCCATTCACCCTCTTCTACCTCCTCCCCCCGAGCAGCGCAGGGGAATGGGGGAATGGGGGTTGCGGTCAGTTTATAGCACTTCGTCTCTGTCGCTCCTTCTCAGTCACTCTCTTCCCTTGCTCCAGTGTGGGGTCCCTCCCACGAGATGCAGTCCTTGCTGTACTGATCCTATGTGGGCTTCCCACAGGCAGCAGCTTTTCAAGAACTGCTCCAAATATGGGTCCGTACCATGGGGTCCATCCAACAGGAGCACACTGCTCCAACCTGGGTCCCCCACGGGCAGCAGCTCCTGCCAGGTCACCTGCTCCTGTGTGGTCTCCTCTCCACCGGCTACAGGTCCAGCCAGAATCTGCTCCAGTGGGGGTTCTCCAAAGGCTGCAGCCTCCTTCAGGTCACACCCACCTGCTCCACTGTGGTCTCCTCCACAGGCTGCAGCGTGGAAACCTGCTCCACCATGGTACACCATGGGCTGCATGGGGATAACCTGCTTCACCATGGTCTTCACCACAGGCTGCAGGGGAACTTCTGCTCCGGTGCCTGGAGCACCTCTCCCCCTCCATCTTCACTGACATTGCCATCTACAAGGCTGTTTCTCACTCCTCTCTCTCTCCCAGCTGCTCTTCCACAGCAGTTTATTTTTCCTTTCATAAATATGCTCTCACAGAGGCGCAAACAATGTCGCCTATAGGCTCAGCTCTGGCCAGCGGCGGCACCCTTATCTAACATTGGGCAGCTTCTGGATTCTTCTTGCAGAAGCCACCCCTATGGCCCCCCACTACCAAAACCTTGCCATATAAACCCACTACACTGAGTTTGTGCATTACAGAGGACAATGGGGTGGAGGGGGGCAACAAATTGCACATTAGCATTTTGATGGGTGTGGTTTTTAATATGTTAATGCCCCTTAATGAGCAAAAGGTTACCATAGGTCAGTCTGGAGCTGTTTTTCTCCTTGTTTTTCACCTTTCATGCCTTCCTTTCTTCTGCTAGCTCAAGGCTACCTGTCTCTCAGTTTCCTTATTTTCTCAGCTAAAAACTACACAAGCTACAGAAAAACTACACATGACATAGGCCTCCCAATTTTCTTCAAGGTTTCCTTTTTTTTTTTTTTTTCCCAGGTTTGGGACTATAACTTCCCCCTTTTGAGACTATGAACCTCACTTTTATGCTTCATAGTTCTCACTACATATTTCTTGACCATTTCTGCTAATTTGAAGAAGAACTGTATATTATATAAACAATGGGACATAAATCTACCAGAAGCCGCTTGGCTAGTTAATAACAGGGGGTCTGACAGCCGTGCTTGTCCTGCCGAAACAAAAGCCCTACACACAGTGAAAGGAGCTAAAGTCCCCGTAGTGCATGTAGGAAAGTGGATGGGGAAGGTGGTGTGGGTTACTCCTGCCTCGGGAAAAGGCAAACCCACTCGGGGGATTGTCTTCACCCAAGGACCGGGGTATACCTGGTGGGTAATGCAGAAGGATGGGGATATCAGGTGCGTGCCTCAAGGAGATTTAACCTTGGGAGAAAACTAATCTGTAATCTAAGTTATATGTTGTAGGAAGATGCAGGATCAATGACAGGTCAACTTTGCAATGAAATGGGCAAGGGCAACAAGGACTAGAGCTAAGCAGGTGCTGGCGTCCAGACATCCAACTCCGCCTGCCCTGACTGACCACTTTGGCAGATGAAGACTAAATCATCAACAGTTCTTATGGACATTTTCCGAGAAAGACCTGTAGAATGAAAAGATGTACCTACCCAATTTGTTAAAGAACAAGGAACAATGGTGATGAGAATATGCCAAAGTATGGGGGATCTGAGAATGACACAAATGTTATGGAATAAGGGGTGGGGGTTGTACTGGGTCTGGCTGGGATGTTAACTTTCCCTGCAGCAGCCCAAACAGTGCTGCGCTCTGCGCTTGTAGCTAGAACAGCAGTGGTATCACACCAGTGTTGTGTCTGCTGCTGAGAAGTGCTGGCACAGCATCAGGATTCTCTCTAGCCCTCCTAGGGGGTGGGCAAAAAAGCGAGAAAGAAACATCACCAGGGCAGCTGACCTAAACCAACCAAAGGGATATTCCATGCCATATGATGTCACACTCAGCAATAAAAGGTGGAAAAAGGAAGAAGAGGGGAGGGGTGGGCTCTTGTTGCGAAAAACGTCTGTCCTCCTCCCAAACACCAGCTACCTGCGTTCAGGAGCTGCTTCAAGGACGTGGTCAAGCATCGCTCATTTGTGAGAAGTAGAGAGTAATTTCTTTCCTCTGCACTTCCACATAGCCTTTACTTGTTTTGTTTTGTTATTCCCTTTCCCCCTCCCTCTTCCCCTTTCCCTTTTTTCCCTTTAAATTAAACTATCCTTATCTCAGCCCATGAGTTGTTCTTTACTTCTTCCCCTCCTCATCTAAGGAGGGGGAGTGAGAGGGCAGTTGTGGTGTTCAGCTGCCTAGCACGGTAAAACCACCACAGCATTAGAACTGTAAGTTGACCCTGTTAAGGAGATTATAATCAGAACAGAAATCATATTGTCCTTTTAAACAGCAATTTCAAATCCTTACTTTGTTCTACTTGTCACAAAGTCTCTTTTTCTACTTTTGATGGTAGGTCTTGCTTCTCCTCTTCTGGTGGTGGTGCTGCCTTCATACAAGTGTAATGAATCCACAATTTGATCCCTTCCACCTTGATTGCAGTGTAGGTGTGGAGCAAGACAGTGTAGGGTCCTTTCCACTTTTCCTTTAAAGGCTTGTCTTTCCAGGTTTGAATAATTACCTGATGTCCAGGTCAGAATGGGTGCACTGGAACATCCAATGGAATCAGTAGTCGCTCGTGTATATATCTATGGAGAGAGGACAACACAGCAGAAAAAGACAGCAAATATTGTCTGACCAAACCCTCCCCTCTGACATGCATTTGACTCCCGTCTGTCAACAATTCATTTACTGGATATGGTTTGCCATATAATAATTCACAGAATCACAGAATCATCTAGGTTGGAAGAGACCTCCAAGATCACCTAGTCCAACCTATGACCTAACACTAACAAGTCCTCCACTAAACCATATCACTAAGCGCTACATCTAGACGTCTTTTAAAGACCTCCAGGGATGGTGACTCAACCACTTCCCTGAGCAGCTCATTCCAATGCCTAACAACCCTTTCGGTAAAGAAGTTCTTCCTAATATCCAATCAAAAACTCCCCTGGCGCAACTTAAGCCCATTCCCCCTTGTCCTGTCACCGGGCATGTGGGAAAATAGACCAATCCCCACCTCTCTACAGCCTCCTTTGAGGTACCTGTAGAGTGCGATAAGGTTGCCCCTGAGCCTCCTTTTCTCCAGGCTGAACAACCCCAGCTCCCTCAGCCGCTCCTCGTAAGACTTGTTCTCCAGACCCCTCACCAACTTCGTTGCCCTTCTCTGGACTCGCTCGAGCACCTCGATGTCCTTCTTATAGTGAGAGGCCCAAAACTGAACACAGTACTCGAGGTGCGGCCTCACCAGAGCCGAGTAAAGGGGAAAAATCACTTCCCTAGTCCTGGTGGCCACACTGTTTCTGATACAAGCCAGGATGCTGTTGGCCTTCTTGGCCACCTGAGCACACTGCTGGCTCATATTCAGCTGACTATTAACTAATACTCCCAGGTCCTTCTCTGCCAGACAGTTTTCCAACTACTCATCTCCCAGCCTGTAGCTCTGCTTGGGGTTGTTGTACCCCAGGTGCAGGACCCGGCACTTGGCCTTGCTGAAATTCATACAGTTGGCCTCAGCCCATCTGTCCAGCCTATCCAGATCCTCCTGCAGAGCCTTCCTACCCTCGAGCAGATCGACACATGCACCTAACTTGGTGTCGTCTGCAAACTTACTGAGGGTGCACTCGATTCCCTCATCCAGATCATCGATAAAGATATTGAAGAAAACTGGCCCCAGTACCGAGCCATGGGAGACTCCACTAATGACTGGCCTCCAACTGGATTTAACTCCACTCACCACGACTCTTTGGGCCCGGCTGTCCATCCAGTTTTTAACCCAGTGAAGAGTAACCCAGTCCAAGCCCTGAGCAGCCAGTTTCTTGAGGAGAATGCTGTGGGAAACGGTGTCAAAAGCCTTACTGAAGTCAAGGTAGACCACATCCACAGCCCTTTCCCTCATCCACTAAGCGCATCACTTTGTCATAGAAGGAGATCAGGTTCGTCAAGCAGGACCTGCCCTTCATAAACCCATGCTGACTGGGCCTGATCGCCTGCTTGCCCTGCAAGTGCTGCGTGATGACACTAAATCTGCTCCATGGGCTTCCCTGGCAGTGAAGTCAAACTAACAGGCCTATAGTTTCCCGGGTCTACCCTCTGTAATATACAATAAATGTTTGTTCATTGTCTTTTGTATTATAAGAGCAAGGATTTCTGTTTGAGGAGTGGGGGTAGTGAAGGTCTCTTGCTGAGATAAGAAACTGTGAAGCACTTGGCTAGGCACTGTACTTAATGTAACAAAAGAGTCAAGGAGGAGGAGCCCCCTCCTCCCCCCTTCTTTCCCTCGTGTAACCACTCCCTGATAAGTTGTTAACCAAATAAGGAAAAAGAAGTTGAGTCACAATGCAGAGGAAGACTATGGCCTTCATCTTCACGACCACCAGAGGGACCGAGACGACCCCCTAGCAACAGTACGCGCAGCCGCAGAACATACCCGGAACCAAGCTATAAAAGGGGACTCTGGTGGGGGTAAAGTGCGCGCCGTTGGTAAAGAGACTCCCCGGCCACCCAGCGCTGTTTTCCTTGCTGTGCTTACTTAATTCAATAAATTTACTTATTGACCTAAAAGCTCTCTGGAAAATTATTTAAGAGAGTAAACTTATAACAATTTGGTGCCGTGACTCGGATGAAGGCAATTTGATTGAAAAGCCCTTCGACGGGGGTGCCCCGCTGATTTCAGCGGCCTTCGTTAGGACTACTTTCACTCGATTCCTTCACCAACGAACCCTAAATTCAGCAGCAAGCAAATAAACCCGGGCAACCCCAAGTAATCTTTGTGCACGAAGACCGAATGAAGACTCAGGATTGAGTAAGTATAGGCCGGTGTTCCATTCGGTTGGGGTTGGGTTCCCCGGATCATAACGTGTGAGACGTCCAGTGGGACGAAGTGAGTGCGGACCCCTCGGTAGTGCGGTTCCCACATCCCGCGAGGGACTGGGCCACGAAAAGGGGGAAGCGGTGTGTGCGTGTGTGAAGGTGCTCCGGAAGATGGGACAGAAGAAAAGTAAGCCTTCTGGTCCCATGGGTGGGGGAGTCTGTAGCGGGGGTTTACCCCCCATTCCCCTGGGGATGATTCCCCTTCTAGGCGGGGAAAGAGTAAAATTAAGATGATCCATTACTGTGTCGAGGTCTGGGGCAATAAAGCAATAAAAGGAGACCGTGTTTTCTGGCCTCCTTTTGGTTCCTTTGAAGATTGGATATGCCAGACCCTAAACATCTATGTGAACTCAAAGGAGCCTTTTAGGTTAGAAGAGAGCGAATATGCGCAACTCTGGATGAATTCAGAAACAAGAACCCACCTATATCCACTAAAAGAAAAAGGAGGGTGAGGGAGGAGGAAACGAGACTTGGAGGCCCCAGTATCACCACCCCCTTATACGCCTCCCTCTATACCTACGGCCCCCTCTCCTCCTGGGCCCGTCGAACCTCCATCTTCGGGGGAATCGGACAACAAAACTGACCCTAGCACTCAGGGACCAGTGACTAGGAGTCAAACCAGAACAGAAAGGTTAAATCTGGAGGGAGGATTATACCCATTACGGGAAATAGCTATGGGAGGACCCCAACCAGGGATGGGATATGTAGCCATCCCCATTAATTCTGGGGACGTGAGAGATTTTAAGAAGGAAATGGGAAACCTGCTAGAGGACCCGCTGGGAGTGGCAGAGCGGGTGGACCAGTTTCTGGGTCCTAATATTTATACCTGGGAGGAATTACAGTCCATCCTGGGAATTTTGTTTACATCAGAGGAAAGGGGAATGATTAGGCGAGCTGGTATGCGAATCTGGGACCAACAACACCAGCAAGGTCCGGCTGCGGACGTTAAGTGGCCGATGTAGTCGCCCAATTGGAATAACCAGGACCCGATCCATCGCGGTCATATGCAAGATTTAAGAACCATTATCATTCAGGGAATTAGGGAATCGGTTCCGAGAGGGCAGAATAATAACAAGGCCTTTAACGAACAACAAAAGAGAGATGAGACCCCGACGGAATGGTTAGAAAGGCTGCGGAAGAATCTGCAGCTGTATAGTGGCTTAGATCCAGGGACTCCTGTGGGAGAGGCCCTACTTAAAACTCAGTTTGTGGCCAAATCCTGCACGGATATTAGGAAGAAATTAGAGAAAATAGAGGACTGGCAAGATAAGGGTTTAGATGAACTCCTGAGGGAGGCACAGAAGGTGTATGTTAGGAGAGAGGACGAGAAGGAAAAAAAAAACAAGTATGGATGATGGTAGCAGCAGTGCGAGAAGGTCAGAGAGGAGTTGAACAAAAGGGAAGGCCTAGGATGATGCACAGAAAGTTTGAAGGGGAGAGAGAGGTGGTCAGGGACAAATGAATGTGACTTGTTTTTATTGTAATAAAAAGGGTCACATGAAGAGGGCATGCCGACAGAGAATGGAGGATGAGAAGATGTTCAAAGATGAATAGGGGTGTCAGGGGCTCTATTTGCTGGGGACCTGAGGGAAAAACGAGCCCTTGATAAAGTTAAAAGTGGGTCCCCAATGTGAGGAAATGGAATTCCTCATAGACACAGGGGCTGAAAGATCTACAGTCCAAACCTTACCTTTAGGGTGTAAAGCCTCGACAGAAAGGGTACAAGTAATTGGAGCAAAAGGAGAACCATTTGGGGTCCCCGTTATAAAAGAAGTTTTAATCGAATCAGATTCTAAAATAGGTGTTGGGCCTTTGCTCTTGGTACCCGAGGCTGAGTATAATTTATTAGGTAGAGATTTGATAATAGAGTTAGGTATAAGTTTAGAAGTGATAGACAAAAGGCTACAAATTAAGTTGTGTCCTCTAAGAATAGAGGACGAACAGAATATAAACCCAGAAGTTTGGAACACTCCAGATAGCGTGGGAAAATTGAATATCAAACCCTTTAAGGTAACTATGCACAACCTGAGTGTGCCAACGAGAATTAAACAATATCCCTTGTCTGAAGAGGGCAGACGAGGATTAAAGCCTGAAATTCAAAGGTTGCTACAACAAGGGTTACTGGAACCCTGTATGTCCCCCTTTAACACCCCGATATTACCGGTAAAGAAAAAGGATGGCCAATATAGATTGGTGCATGATTTAAGGAAAATTAATAGGAGAACTATAACTAGATTCCCTGTAGTGGCAAACCCACATACTCTACTGAGCCAGTTAAACCCGGAAGACCAGTGGTATAGTGTGATAGACTTAAAAGATGCATTTTGGGCATGTCCTCTGGACGAGAGTAGCAGAGACTATTTTGCTTTTGAATGGGAGGACCCGGATACACATAGAAAACAGCAGCTGCGGTGGACAGTTCTCCCTCAAGGATTCACTGAATCTCCAAATTTATTTAGACAGGCTCTGGAACAAATTCTGCAAAACTATGATAAAGTACCGGGAGTGACGCTAGTGCAGTATGTGGATGACCTACTGCTAGCAGGGAAGGACGAGAATGTTGTGAGGTAGGCTAGTATACAGTTGTTAAATTTTCTCAGTCTACAAGGATTAAAGGTTTCCAAACCAAAATTGCAGTTTGTAGAGCAAGAGGTAAAATACTTGGGTCACCGGCTAACTAAGAAATTGGACCCAGACAGAGTCAGTGGAATATTGGCTTTAACGACCCCACGAACTAAGAGACAGGTACGACAATTATTAGGGTTGACTGGCTATTGTAGACAATGGATTGAAGATTACAGTGGGAAAGTTAAATTCCTCTACAATAAACTAAATAGAGATGGATTACTCAAGTGGACAAGGGAAGATGAAGGGCAATTAGAAAAATTAAAGGAAGAACTAATGCATCCTCCGGTATTAAGCTTTCCAGATTTGAGGAAACCGTTCTTCCTATTTGTAAATAGTACAGAAGGCACTGCTTACGGGGTACTTGCTCAGGAATGGGCAGGGAGTAAAAAGCCTGTAGCTTATTTATCCAAACTATTGGACCCGGTTAGCCGGGGTTGGCCTAGCTGTCTGCGGGTAGTAGTGGCTGCTGCCTTATTGGTGGAAGAAGCACAAAAAATTACCTTTGGAGGGGAAATTAAAGTAATATCCCCCCATAACATACGGGGGGTGCTGCAACAAAAAGCGGAAAAATGGATCACGGATGCTAGACTGTTGAAGTATGAAGGAATTTTGATCTCCTCTCCAAAGTTAACATTGGAAACAACCTCTTTACAAAACCCTGCTCAGTTCCTTTATGGAGAGCCGAGCGAACCCTTAGAGCATGACTGTCTCCGAAACATAGAAGAACAAACAAAGTTACGACCTGACTTGGAGGAAGTGGAGTTACTTACAGGGGAACAGATACATGTAGATGGTTCTTCACGGATAGTGGAAGGGAAACGGAAATCAGGCTACGCATTAGTGAATGGGAAAACTTTTGAAATAATTGAATCCGGACCCCTGAGTCCAAGTTGGTCCGCTCAGGCATGCGAACTGTATGCTGTACTACGGGCCTTAAGACTGTTAAAGGACAAAAGTGATACAATATATACAGATTCAAAATACGCTTTTGGAGTAGTACACAACTTTGGTAAAATATGGGAAGAGCGAGGGCTAATCAACTCACAGGGAAAGGGATTGGTACACCAAGAACTGATTACCCAAGTCTTACAGGCCATCAGAGGACCTAAAGAAATTGCTGTAGTACACGTTAAAGGACATCAGCGAGGCCTCACCCCTCAGATCAGAGGGAACAATTTGGCAGACCAGGAGGCTAGAAAAGCAGCACTAATGAACATACGAATCATAAAAACAAGGGAAGACTGTCCAGACTGCAGGAATGATTTAAAGGAGTTTCCATGCTATGATTGTTGGAAGGACTTTGGCATGGATGCAGTCCTGTGCCGATGTCCAATCTATGGACGGGAGGATGGGAGAAAATACACGCATTGTTACCATCACGGGCCAATCTACACCCTGTTTAGTTTCACATTACAAGATAAGAGCAAAATGATACAAATGGGTATAAAAGAAACAGATAAGGGCAAATGGGTGCTACCTGATGGGCAGGAAATGCTTCCGAAATCTGCAGCTCTGAGGGTATTACAAAGATTTCATGAAAACACCCACTGGGGAACCCAAGCATTAGTGGATCCATTTGCAACAAAGTATATGTGTATAGGGATTTATAATATAGCAAAACAAATTGTGAATGATTGTATCTATTAGTGATTGTAGATCATCTTACACATTTTGTTGAAGCTTTCCCGACGGCAAGGGCCACGGCTCAAACTGTGGTAAAAATATTACTTGAAAACATCATTCCTTGATACGGACTTATAGAAACAATTGACTCTGACCGGGGCCCTCATTTTGTCTCCAAAGTGTCTCGAGAGGCTATGAAAGCTCTGGGAACAAGTTGGGAATACCACACCCCGTGGCATCCCCAAAGTTCTGGAAAGGTAGAGCGAATGAATGGTGAAATTGAGAAACAACTAACTAAACTAATGCTGGAAACAAAAGCCTCTTCGGTAAAATGTTTACCTCTGGTGCTGTTAAACATACGGACACAGCCCAGAACTGATGTAGGAGTTTCTCCTTTTGAAATGTTATTGCCACTCGACGACCCTCAATTACAGGATGCCCAGCTAAGACCCTATTTAATACAACTCATGAACCGACAGAAGGAGTTACGAGCAAAAGGTTTGGTAGTACAACGCCCTCCATTAGACATAGCAATTCATAAGATACAACCTGGGGACAAGGTTCTAATTAAGACTTGGAAAGAGACGTCTTTAACGCCACGATGGGAAGGCCCCTATGTTGTTTTGCTTACCACAGAAACGGCCGTCCGGACAGCGGAGAAGGGGTGGACGCATGCCAGCCGCGTGAAAGGACCAGTTCATGAAGATAAATGGGAAGTAGCCCCAGGTTCCGAGGATTTGAAGCTGACATTGAAACGGACTCGATAAGTATTGTGTGTTGGTTGTGTATTGTGGGAGGTGGTGGAAGCCCTACTTATTACGGGTGCAAATCAGATTCCCCTGAAGAATACTGCTGCTGCCGAGAAGAATTAGTACCTCGTAGTTCGCTGCAACCGAACTGACGAGCGAGGCAGAGGAGTAAAACGGTGGGGAAGCACTAAGAGGCTGAACAAGGCCTGTTTAAAAGCACCCTGGGGGATGGATTTCAATCACCTCCTACAACACGTCAGTTATTATTACAACCTTGGTGAGCCATGGATCTGCGCACCCTCACCAACCCTACAAGTGGCGGTGGGGTGACTCTGAGACTCTCAAGACTAATATTACAGCAGGCTCACCTTCCTTTAATATAACTAATTGTGAATTATTCGGAACGGTAATGGGATACGGAGGAAGCACACTACACCACAGGTGTAGTCCCCAGAGACAATATTCCTGGGGGGCTACAAACGTGAAGGCTCGGTTCCTGGTGGGAAACACCACCTATGTAATATCACGGCGAATGGGAATCAATCAGCCGAATGGTTAATCCCAGCCAACAACACTAGGTGGGTTTGTTCGTCAGTGGGTGTAACTCGTTGTCTATCGCTAAAACTCTTTAATGCGTCTCACGATTTTTGTATGCAGGTAATAATTATACCAAGGATTCTATACCATCCTGAGGATTATATGTATACTCAACACACGGTAGAAAAAAAAGGGAACCATTTACGGTTTTAACTCTGGCCACTTTAATAATCTTGGGAGGAGCAGGGGTCAGTAATCTATCTCGGCCCTGGAAAAATCTGTTAGGTCACTTTCAGAGGTAGTATTACAAAATTGTAGAGGATTAGATTTGGTATTTCTACAACAGGGCGGGTTGTGTGCAGCTCTGAAAGAAGAATGCTGCATGTATCCTGATCATACTGGAGTGGTAAGAGATACCATGGCTAAGCTCAGGGAAGGATTGGAGAAGAGAAAACGGGAACATGAAGACCGACAGAATTGGTATGAATCTTGGTTTAATTATTCACCTTGGCTTTATTCTCATCCGTGACCGACGAAGAAATTGCAGAAACATTAGTCCTCAGTAGCCAGGCATTGCAGAGATTCAATGAACAAAATGAGTAACCAAAAGAAAAAGGAGGGATTGTAATATACAATAAATGTTTGTTCATTGTCTTTTGTATTATAAGAGCAAGGAGTTCTGTTTGAGGAGTGGGGGTAGTGAAGGTCTCTTGCTGAGATAAGAAACTGTGAAGCACTTGGCTAGGCACTGTACTTAATGTAACAAAAGAGTCCGGCAAGGAGGAGGAGCCCTCTCCTCCCCCCTTCTTTCCCTCGTGTAACCACTCCCTGATCAGTTGTTAACCAAATAAGGAAAAAGAAGTTGAGTCACAGTGCAGAGGAAGACTATGGCCTTCATCTTCACGACCACCAGAGTGTGGGAATAGAAATGTTGTTTTTGCAGAGTTACATTGTCTAGAAGGAGGGAATGCAGTACTGAGATATGCTTATAGTGATAAGAAAGCTTAGCAGGCGACCTTGTAAAATGCAGACAACTAGACTCCTTAGGACAATTAGGTGAAAATCACGGTGTCAAGTCAAGTCAGATAAGTGAAGAAACATTACCACTTCAAGCAGTAAAAATGTCAAAAGAAATTTGAAATTTAACAGGCCGGCAACTGAAGGCCATGCATTGTTTGTGAAGTATCAGATAGATTGTGAACCTGGATTACTCACTCAGTGGGGAAACGGGGGAGGGTCTTGTCATCAAAAAGTATATAAACTGTGTTTTGGAACTTGTAGATGCGCTCTCTCCTGCTTGTGGGGCGCCCGCCATTGCAATCGCGAATAAATTACTACTTCACTGAGATCCTCGCCTGAGCCTAAGTTATTGGCTACAGAGTGTTTCTCACAATTTGGGGGCTCGTCCGGGATCCAGTCACCTACTGGGGAGCCTCACTGCCGCAGCAGCAGTTATTGGCTACGGAGTGTTTCTCACAAGAGGGACCGAGACGACCCCCTAGCAACAGTACGCGCAGCCGCAGAACATACCCGGAACCAAGCTATAAAAGGGGACTCTGGTGGGGGTAAAGTGCGCGCCGTTGGTAGAGCAGAGGCGCCCCGGCCACCCAGCGCTGCTTTGCTTGCTGTGCTTACTTAATTCAATAAATTTACTTATTGACCTAAAAGCTCTCTGGAAAATTATTTAAGAGAGTATACTTATAACACCCTCCAGTCTTTCTTGTAGATGGGCGTCACGTTTGCTAGCCGCCAGTCGACTGGGACCTCCCCTGATAGACAGGACTGCTGATAAATGATGGAAAGTGGCTTTGTCAGCTCTTCCGACAGTTCTCTCAGTACCCTTGGGTGGATCCCATCCAGCTCCATCGACTTGCGTACATCTAAGTGCTGTAGCATGTCACCAAACATTTCCTCATGGATTATGAGGGCCACATTCTACTCCCCATCCCCTTCCACCAGCTCAGGACTAATGGACTAACTTTCTCTTTAGCTCTGGGGGCTATCCTAATTCTCAACAAAGCTATTGGTAGGGCTTCTGCCCATTTTAGCTTTTGTTTGATTCATTCTTTCTACCTGCCCACCTGACTGTGGTCTCCAAGTGCTATGTTGTGGGACTATCGCCATGGGGGTTGACAAGCCCCATGGCTGGTGATAACATTGGACTCCTGATGACGAAGCCATGAGGAATGTAAACAGGTTAGAAGGAACAAAGAAAGGTGATTCAGGAGACGCCTTGTGGTCTCAAACTGCTCCTTCTCCAACTGTTAAGACATGGAAGTTGCTAAATGTTTGCTGTTGCCGGGCAAAGTTGTTAACCAATGAATAGTTAGTGGAAAAGTAGAGCTTGCAGAGCTAATGGTATAAGAAGGGAGCCTGTCCTCAGTAAAGTGGTGGTTGAAGTTACTGATCCCTGGTGTCCATGTGGTCATTATGCCACAAATGGCACCCGAACAGGGACATGAAGAACAGGAACAGGGAAAAGCTAAAAGAACAGGGACAAAAACAAAAAAATGAATGAAGAGGAACAGGTGAACGGAACAGGGAGAAGGACAGGAACAGGGACACTGATTGCCTCATGAAGATAGGTTTGACCGAACTCAGCAAGATGAAAGGAAGCTCATGCCACTGAAAAGAAGCAGACCCCGAGCTGAAAGGAAGCACACCTGAGCTGAAAGGAAGCTCAAGCTGAGAGAAGCATACCCACGCACACAACTGCCTCTCACTGGCCAAAGGTAAGCAGTTGCGAGCCATGGGGAATCATATGTCCATAGAAACAAAGAATGTCCTGGTAACCTTCCAGCTTATTCCCCTTATTATGAATCAGACAGTTTACGATCCTGAAACATGGGACCAAATTGAGGTCAAGCTTTGGGACTGTGCTATTAGAGACAACAAGGTTGTGGCAGAATTGCTTGGCACCTGGTGAGAAGTCTCTGAGGCCTTAAAGAGCCATGTGGGACCACAGTCAGACGTGTGGTTTGCCAGACAGTGAGGGAGCTGCGGGCTCATCCACCGAACTGCCAGCTACAGCATCGGCCTCTCCGCTGCTACCACCATCGCAGGGTTTTGCTGTTACGCCCCCTGGTGACCTGGACGTTCCTTTTGATCCAGGCCTTACAGGACCTGAAAAGGAGACGGATTTGTTTCCCTTCGATCGGGGAGGAATAGGATACATAGGGCCCGAAAACCAAGTAGCTTAACAACTTAAAGAGAGACATATTGTTCCCACGACTAGCCCTGGAACTCTCCGGTGTCTGTAATCAAGAAAAGGAATGGAAAATGGAGACTGCTATATAGTCTGAGAAAAATTAATGAAGTAATGGAAGATATGGGAGCAGTTCAACCGGAATTGCCATCTCCAACTATGCTCCCCCAGTCATGGACATGAATAGTAATAGACTTAAAGGATTGCTTTTTCAACATTACACATTTGCCAGAATTCGGAAAACTTTGCTATGTTCATGTTTCAATTGATACCTTTTCTGCCTGTATTTTTGCATCTGTTCATGCAGGAGAAAAGACAAAGGATGTGTGTAAACACTTTCTGTCAGCTTTTGCAAAATTAGCAGTTCCAAAAATGATTATGTCCTGGTTTCAGTTAGGACAGAGTTATTTTTCCTCCTAGTAGCTGGTAGAGTGCTATGTTTTGGATTAGGATGAGAAGAGTGCTGATAACATGCTGATGTTTTAATTGCTGCAGAGCAATGCTTACACTAAGCCAAGGACTGTTCAGCTTCTCGCTCTGTCCTGCCAGCAGGCAGGCTGGGGGTGCAGCAGGAGCTGGGAGGGGACAGACCCAGGACAGCTGACCCAAACCGGCCAAAGGGGTATTCCATAC
>MU011793.1:0-14350 GCA_011074415.1 Stictonetta naevosa
CTGATAAACACGTGGCTCAGAGGCTGGTGCCAACACAGGAATTTGGGGTTCTTTGACCACGGGGCGCTTTACTCGGCACCCGGGCTGATGGCCGCAGATAGGTCCCAACTGTCTCCAAGAGGAAAATGGATCCTTGCCCAGGAGCTGGCAGGGCTCATTGAGAGGGTTTTAAACTAGGTAAGAAGGGGGACGGGGATGAAACAAAGCTTGCTGGAGGTGTGCCAGGGGGAACAATGGCAAGGCTGGGGGAGAAGGCAAAGGCTCAGCTGAAGTGCATCTACACTAATGCACGCAACTTGGGCAACAAGCAGGAGGAGCTGGAAGCCATTGTGCAGCAGGCAGGCTATGACCTGGTTGCCATCACGGAAACATGGTGGGACCACTCTCATGACTGGAGTGCTGCAATGTCTGGCTATAGGCTCTTCAGAAGGGACAGGCAGCACAGAAGGGGTGGAGGAGTGGCTCTCTATTTTAGAGAGTGTTTTGATGTCGTCGAACTTGAGGCTGGGAATAAGGTTGAGTCCCTATGGGTTAGGATCAGCGGAAAGGCCAACAAGACAAGCATCCTGATGGGGTCTGTTATAGACCACCAAACCAGGATGTGGAGATGGATGAGGAGTTCTACAGACAGCTGGCAGAAGTTGCAAAATTGTCAGTGCTTGTTCTTGTGGGGGACTTTAACTTCCCAGACATATCCTGGAAGCACAACACAGCCCAGAGAAAGCAGTCTAGGAGGTTTCTGGAGAGTGTGGAAGATAGCTTCCTGACGCAGCTGGTTGGCGAGCCTACCAGGGGAGGTGCCCTGCTAGACCTTCTGTTCACTAACAGAGAAGGACTGGTGGGAGATGTGGTGGTCGGGGGTTGTCTCAGGCAGAGTGACCACGAAATGATAGAGTTCTTGATACCTGGCGAAGTAAGGAAGGGGACCAGTAAAACCGCTGTCTTGGACTTCTGGAGGGCTGACTTTGAGCTGTTCAGGACACTGGTTGGTAGAGTCCCTTGGGAGGTGGTTTTTAAGGGCAGAGGAGCCCAGGAAGGCTGGGTGCTCTTCAAGAAAGAAATATTAATGGCTCAGGAGCGGTCTGTCCCCACGTGCCCAAAGACGAGGCGGCGCGGAAGAAGACTGGCCTGGCTGAACAGAGAGTTGCGGCTTGAGCTTAGGAGAAAAAAGAGGGTTTATAATCTTTGGAAAAGAGGGCGGGCCACTCAGGGGGACTATAAAGATGTTGTGAGGCGGTGCAGGGATAAAATTAGAAAGGCCAAAGCTCATCTGGAGCTCAATCTGGCTACTGCTGTTAAAGAAAACAAAAAATGTTTATATATATATATCAGTACAAAAAGGAGGACTAAGGAGAATCTTCACCCTTTACTGGATGTGGGGGGAAATGTAGTTACCAGAGATGAGGAAAAAGCAGAGGTGCTTAACGCCTTCTTTGCCTCAGTCTATAGCAGCAAAACCAGTTATTCTCTGGACGCCCAATACCCTGAGGTGGTGGAAGGGGATGAGGAGCAGAAAGTGGCCCCCACAATCCACGAGGAAATGTCTGGCGACCTGCTACAGCATTTGGGTGTACGCAAGTCAATGGGGCTGGATGGGATCCACCCGAGGGTATTGAGAGAACTAGCGGAAGAGCTGGCCAAGCCACTTTCCATCATTTATCGGCAGTCCTGGCTATCAGGGGAAGTCCCACTTTACTGGCGGCTAGCAAATGTGACGCTCATCTACAAGAAGGTCCATAAGGTAGACCCAGGGAACTATAGGCCTGTTAGTTTGACATCAGTGCCAGAGAAGCTCATGGAGCAGATTATCTTGAGCGTCAACATGCGGCACTTGCAGGGCAAGCAGGCGATCAGGCCCAGTCAGCATGGGTTTATGAAGGGCAGGTCCTGCTAGATGAACCTCATCTCCTTCTATGACAAGGTGACACACTTAGTGGATGAGGGAAAGGCTGTGGATGTGATCTACCTTGATTTCAATAAGGCTTTTGACACTGTTCCCCACAGCATTCTCCTCAGGAAACTGGCTGCTCATGGCTTGGACTGGCACACACTTTGTTGGGTTAAGAGCTCGCTGGATGGCTGGGCCCACAGAGTTGTGGTGAATGGAGTCAAATCCAGTTGGAGGCCGGTCATTAGCGCAGTCCCCCAGGGCTTGGTACCGGGGCCAGTCCTCTTTAACAACTTCATTGATGATCGCTGATGAGGGGATCGAGTGCACCCTCAGTAAGCTTGCAGATTGACACCAAGTTAGGTGCGTGTGTTGATCTGCTCGAGGGCAGGAAGGCTCTGCAGGAAGATCTGGATAGGCTGGACCAATGGGTCGAGGCCAACTGTATGAAGTTCAACGAGGCCAAGTGCCGGGTCCTGCACCTGGGGCACAACAACCCCAAGCAGCGCTACAGGCTGGGAGATGAGGGGTTAGAAAGCTGCCTGTCAGAGAAGGACCTGGGAGTATTGGTTGATAGTCGGCTGAATATGAGCCAGCAGTATGCTCAGGCAGCCAAGAAGGCCAACAGCATCCTGGCTTGTATAAGAAACAGCGTGGCCAGCAGGTCCAGGGAAGTGATTGTCCCCGTGTACTCAGCTCTGGTGAGGCCGCACCTTGAGTACTGTGTTCAGTTTTGGGCCCCTCACTACAAGAAGGACATGGAGGTGCTTGAGTGAGTCCAGAGAAGGTCTACGAAGCTGGTGAGGGGTCTGGAGAACAAGTCTTACAAGGAGCGGCTGAGGGAGCTGGGACTATTTACCCTGGAGAAGAGGAGGCTCAGGGCGACCTTATCGCACTCTACAGGTACCTTAAAGGAGGCTGTAGCGAGGTGGGGGTTGGTCTATTCTCCCACGTGCCTGGTGATAGGACAAGGGGGAATGGGCTAAAATTGTGCTAGGGAGGTTTAGGTTGGATATTAGGAAGAACTTCTTTACTGAAAGGGTTGTTGGTCACTGAAATAGGCTGCCCAGGGAAGTGGTTGATTCACCATCCCTGGAGGTCTTGAAAAGACATTTAGATGTAGAGCTTAGGGATATGGTTTAGTGGAGGACTTGTTAGTGTTAGGTCAGAGGCTGGACTCGGTGATCTTGGAGGTCTCTTCCAACAGACTATTCTGTGATTCTGTGATTCTGTGATTCTTTTGCACAAAAGATCAAAATCTTTGTAACCAAATATGCTTTTGGTTTCTGTTTAGCTTTAAAACATTAATTCTTTCATGCCTGTCCAGTATGCCTGCAATGATTATTTAATTTATATTAATCTTTTTTCCTTTCCTTAATATTACCTCAAGCCCATGTAACTTTTAGAAATGCTAATGTTCCCTGGGAAATGCTTGTTAAACAGGCTTGTTAATGACAGTGTTTAGCCAGTCTTAATAAATCACTAACACATTGTGGGGGAAAGAAGACTTTTATCCCAAGAGATCTGTATTGTACACTGAACATTGCAGTTGAAATCAAATTTCCATATATTGATAAACATATAGTAGACCTCCGTATATATATATATTAAAAAAAAAAAAAAAAAAAGTGCATAATTTGATTATACTGGTTATGGTTGAGGCAGATGGTAATCTATCATTTTGAGATAACAAATGACTTTTCTATTCCTTTGCTTGTAACTAGAAAGGACAATTGTCAGTGAATGCAAAATTGCCATCATCACCCTCCTCACTGGACTTCTACTTGAAAGTTTCTCCCATTACTTTAAAAAATAAACAACAATCAAATAAACACTGCCCAAAATAACTAATACATTTTACAACTCTTTCTGAAAATATATATTTTAGCTCTTAGATTTCTCTCTGGTCTGCACCTTTACAAATCAACTATGCAAAGCGTCATAGAACTGATACTAAATTCCGATGTTCTGCAAATTACTAGATGCAGAAATCAGAGTGTTTAAGATCTGCTCTGTTAAGAAAAAGCTAAAAAATAAAGCAGCTAAAAGTAGCTTGGGTTATTGCAGGAAAAAAAAAAAAAAAACCTTTAGAAGTAGACACCAAAAACACTTAGAATATCAGTGTTTGTTTATGATTCAACAGACGATGTATACTTATAAGAGTTGATTTTTTATTTTTTATTAAAAAAAAAAATCTTAATTAGAGTTGAAGCTGTCCAGTACTGTTATAGACAGTAAAAAGAGACTTTTAAAATATGTTATCTGGAAAAGGACCAGAGATGTCATTGGTCTGTTACTTGATGAGGGGGGTCACCTCACAAATAGGGATGTAGAGAAAGCAGAAACATTTAATGCCTTATTCACCTCTGTCTTTAACAGCAGTGATTGGCAACTCTGGGACCCCTTGCAGCCCTGAGCTGGAAGACTGTGATTGTGGTAACAATAAACTCCCAACTAGCCTGAACTTGTACAGGATTTGCTGCTCCAGCTGGATGCATGTATACATGGCCCAATGGGATTCTTCTCAGGGTATTCAAAGAGCTGGCTGATATCATCATACTAACTCTCTCAATAATTTTTCAATGGTCTTGGGCATCTGGAGAAGTCCCAGTGGAACTAGAAGCTGGCAAATATTACAGTTTTCCAGAAGGCTGAGAAAGAAAACCCTGCTAATTACATGCCTGCCATTCTCACTTTATTGCCTGGTAAAATTATGGAGAAGATTACTCTAGAAGTTATTGAAAAACAAAATAAATATGGAAAGACATTGTAGTGATTGGTCACAGCCAACATGGGTTCATAACGAGAAAATCCTGTCTAGTGATCTTTTTATGACAATATTACCCACCTAGCTGACCAAAGCTGGTTGATGTAATCTTTTTGTTTTTCTACAAAGCTTTTGGTACTGTTTCTCACAGTACTCTTCTGAAAAAAATGTCCAGCATAAAGTTAGGCAAAAGAATAATACAATGGATGAACAATTGGCTGACGAATTGGGCTTAAATGGTTATAGTACATGGGGTTGCATCAGACTTGTGGGGTTCCACAGGGCTTTGGGGAAAGGTGTATTTTAGTTTGCTTTTATTTTCTCACTGCTCTAGTCCAGTAGTGATAGGCAATAAATTATACTAATCTCCCTATGCTGAGTCTGTTTTACTTGTAATGATAATAGTCGAATGATGTCCTTGTTCTTATCTCAACCCTTTCTGTCATATTTTCTGCCTGTTTTCCTTTGAGGAAGGGGAGTGAGAGAGCAGTTGTGGTGGAGCTCAGTTGCCCATCATGGTAAAACTAACTGAGGCACCACTGAAAAGAGCCTGGCTCTGTCTTTGCATTCTTCCTTCTTTCCTTTTTTTTTTTTTTTTTTTTTTGATATTGATTAGAATCTTCATAAGCCTCCTCTTTCTCCATGCTTATTAGCCTCAACTTTCTCAGCCTCTCCTCATAGGAGAAGTCTTCCAGTCCTTTGCTCATCTTGGCAGCTGTATGTTGGACTCTTCAAGATGTCCTGGTGTCTCTTATACATATTGCTGGCTTATGTTCAACTTGGTGTCTACTAGGATTTTTTTCATGGCTTTGGCTGGATAGAGTTCATTTCCTTCATAAAAGCTTGTATGGTGTTGTGTTTTGGATTTCAGATGAAAACAATGAAAACAATGTTCATAACACACCAATGTTTTTAGTTGTTACAGAGCAATGCTTACACTGAGCCAAACACTTTTCGGCTTCCTGTGCTGAAAAACAAGAAGCCTGGGGGTACAGAAGCTGGAAGGGGACACAGCCAGGACTTGTGTCCCAAAGTGCCCAAGGGGATGTCACATAGCATATGGTGTAATGCTGAACAATAAAAACTGGGGTAAAGAAGGAGAAAGGGGGGAATGTCCAGAGTGATGGTGTTTGTTTTCCCAATAATGCATTTTGTGTGGTGAGCCCTCCTTTCCAGGAAGTGGATGAACACATGCCAGATGATGGGAAGTAGCAAATAATTCTCTACTTTTGCTGTATGTGTGTGTATGGCTTTTGCTTTACCTAGTAAAATGCCTTTCTCATGAGCTCTTGCACTTCTGCCTTTCCAGTTCTCTCTTGCAGTCCACCTGGAAGTGGCCACAAAGCGCCATAAAGCAAGCAGCTTTGTGGCACTTAGCTGTCTTTTGTGTTGAATCATAATGTTTTTCTGCAAAGTTTCTTTGCTTCTGGGTGGCCTTTATCATGTTCTGAGTCCTAGGGTTGTTCCTCTCTAGCTCTCTAGGTACAGGACTTCTCCATTTTCCTTTTTTTTTTTTTTTTTTTTCTTTTCTCCTTTAAAGATTGATAGTTTTGATGACTTTTAGTAGTAGCTAGTCAGAAAAGTACAATTTAGTCCTATAATAATAATAATTTGCATAAAATAATTTCACATAAATCCTAAATAGAAACAAATATCTAGGTTCAAGTAGAAGAGACATGAAAGTGAAAACAAGCATATCATGATGATCGTGTGCTCTTTCCTATGACATACATTTCATAGAAATACTTTTATTATCCTCTCCAAGAATGTGTTTACTTTATATTGAGAAGTTTTATTTAATGGAAAAAAGAAATGAAATATTAAAATTTTCCAATATTGCAATCTTATCCTTGGTTTCATTTCTCTGTCTACAAAATTATTTATCTTTTCATTCATATGCAACAGAAAAGTCTCAATTCATATTTGCCCTTGCATCAAAAATAAAATAAATAAACAGATAAATAAATAAATAAATCAGAAATTCAGTGCTGCCCTGAAAGATTGCTGTAAGCTAAGGAAGTAACCTGAACAACACTGTTCATAAAAGATGTTTCTGCCACATTATGTTACTGACTCCTAAACACTTCCCTGGATCTTAGTGAAAATGTGTCATGATTCTCTTCCAGTATCCTGTCAAGACACGTATGTGTCCTATGGTGCTTGAACACTACAGTTTCAGTGATTCTATAGCAATGTAAAACCTTGGGGTTAGAGAGTTAATTTGAAATTACCTTTCATTCCAACTAAGGTGTAGAAAAATATTATTAATTTACAAAAAATATCATTGAAAAGAGAATAGAAAGGAGAGAGAATCTCTTTAATCAAGGCATATGTTCTGAAGGACAATATTCTCCCCTTTTGCATCCATTCTGAAAACTGTCCCAACTGAAACAGAGACAGAAAATGAAGGAGAAGGTGCTTGTAGGTCCACCAACACAGAGATTTCACTGCAAGGTGTTCGGTTGAGAAGGTATGGTGGGATGCAGGTAAGCAGGAGAGAAACAAAGTACAGAAAAACAGAGGTTGTCACCAGAGTTGCAACCTGGATAGACAATGACTCTCACTCTCAGAAGAGCCTTGCAAGATAGCTTCTCTATAAATTGTTCATTGAAAGAAACATGGATATTTAAGCTGAAAAAAAAAAAAAATAAAAAAATAAAAAAGTATCCCACAGTCTAGCCAATTCTGTATTCTAGAAAATGTTATTTTTTGCATCTCTGATAAATGAAGATGGCTGTACAAAGTAAATAAATAAGTAGATAACAACAATAATAATTAAAAAAATCCAGAATGTAGGATATTTTCTGTACTCTGTATTTTGTAAAATAATAGCTTATAGAGGCCTGAATTTTGGCTCACCAATTAGATAAAACAATATTAACATATATCCTAATGATAAAAGAAAAGGAAACATTTTTATGAAACAACAACAAAATCAATACTCTAAATAATTCCAAGGGGATATTGTGGTAAGCCACACATATACAGTCCTCATATCTTATCAAATGTAGATTGTTTGTGTCATGCTTGATCTCATTTTAGCAGTTCATACTTTAAGTTCATACGTTTACCCACTTAGCATAGGTTTGAAATTTCTTATTTCTGAATTTCTTCAAAGTGATCCTTTTAGCCATGAGCAACACATTTCATTTCATTATAGATAATGAGCTTTCTTCAACCTTCTAGACATGAAAATAAAGTACAGTAATAAGCTTCTTTAAGCTTATCTTTGGTACTGAAAGATTTATCTTTCATATCAAAGGTGTGAAAAATAAATCGTCTGTGAGAAAACAATGGCAAGACAGCTAAGAAATAAACAGAACTCTTAGATGATCTTTTTAATAGTCTTAAAAGTATCCATGGATGCTATCTTCTAGACAAGGTTTTCAGGTGTATATTAGCGATCAGACATGCATGATTGGTTCTGAAGACAAGTTAGATGTCCTTTTTTTGTTGTTTGTTTTTTTCTCTCTCCCTCGTCCCCCTGGCTCTAGCTATGAACTGATTTTTATATTTCCAATTTCATTATTTTTGCTGTAACAAGAACTTTAGTCACTGAAAATAGGTCTTGCTGAATAATCAGAGGGAGAAATCTTTGATTTACCTTAGCTTTCAACTGTAATGTTAAGTATCTGTCCTCTCGACTCTCCAATATCTAAGGCTTGTTTACCAATCTACAAATGTGAAAGTAAGCATTTTACTTGATGTAAAATGAAATGATTATTTGATCAATTGAAAGTGAAACACACTGTGGATGAGGAACAGTTTTTTATCTAATTGCTCAGCTGCCTGTCCTCGATCACTCAGAAAGCAGTTTTGAAAACTAGAAAATAGAAAAAAAAAAAAAAAGAAGGTACTCTCTTGCATTATAAATTAACTGAAGTCTCGCATGCTTGCAACCTATAAAATTCTTTTTATTTTTTTCTTGTTTTTTTTTTTTTTGTTTTTTTCTGTGCAGACAGAACCATATAGGAAAAACTACTACTACTACTACTACTATTACTACTACTACTACTAAAAGGTGACAAGAAAATTAGCACTTATATCTGCATCAATGTACCTAAATAAGTGGTTTGATGTAAGGGCTGCTGAGAATTGTAATCCCCATGTTTGTCAATAATAATCACAGATATCCAGCACATTTTAAAATAGAGTCCCTTATTTAGACTCTTAGTTCCCAATGACTCACTGTACCCAGCCAAGTTTAAAACTGATCTGCTCAACTTCATCTACTCCTGAAAGGAAAAGTTTTCACAGTTGGGAATTAAAAGCTACTCATGTCACTAATATTGTAGTCGGCAATTAAATCTTGTGCATATTTTAAAGGTTAATGAATTAATCCCGGAAATATATATTTATTATTTCCTTTTCATTATTTTATGCCTGCTATTATTCTTTGAAAAAGTTCAGTCTCTCAATTAAGGATCATGAAAGATATATTTGACTAGTCAGCTGTCTTCTTGGAAACAATGAAGATAAATAAAAATAAAAATCATAACCACATTTTAATATAAAAATATGCCTTTGTTAATTATTAACTTTGCAGTCCATTGTTTCTTCAGGTGCAGGTAAGCCTTTCCTGCAGTAAAAACATCATTCTGTATTCAACTTATTCCATATTTATAGAACATAAAATATAAGTTAAATGGTGATTTTCTCAGTGCAAATTAAGAAGTGTGGATCAAATTTGGTGTCTTGTTTTACAAATAAAAAAAAAGAAAAAAAAAAGAAAAAAATCATTTATGATGTGAAATTAATTTTGCTTTTAAATTAATTAAACTAAATGTCCTGGTTTTAGTTAGGAGAGAGTTAATTTTCCTCCCAGTAGCTGGTAGGGTACTATGTTTTGGATTTAGGATGAGACTAATGTTGATAACACGCTAATGTTTTACTTGTTGCAGAGCAGTGCTTACACTAAGCCAAGGACTTTTTAGCTCCTCATTCTGTCCTGCCAGCGGGCAGGCTAGGGGGCAGCAAGAGCTGGGAGGGGACAGACCCAGGACAGCTGACTCAAACTGGCCAAAAGGGTATTCCATACCATCTGATGTCATGCTGAACAATATATAGGGGTGGCTAGCTGGGGTGGGGGAGCCATTAACACCCCCCGACCTTCCCTAAATTATCTTTTGGTTTCTTCCGAAACCAATTTTATCCCCAGTATTTCTTGGTCTACATTAATATCTTCCTATTTCTAATAACCCACCAGGTTACTATTGCTGCAGATTGATTTTTCTGAATGTTATTAGATTCAGTTTTATTTACCTTTCATTTCAGTATAAAGAATAAGTAAATAAAAGGAATATAAACTTGTAGCTTGATAGGACAATATATTGTTCTTCTTTATATAGGATATATAGATCTTAAATGGTATTGGAATGTCTTGAGAGATACCACAGCACAGAGTAAACAATGTAATACAAAATTAGTTTAATTGTGTAAGGGAAAAGTAATGAAAGAAATTTGAAGCAGATTTAACATAACAAGGATTTGTGAAGTGCTATGAATTCTACAGCTACAGAAGAAAGGATTTTGTTGTTAATTTAGATCAATAAAAAATCCTCTACCAGGTAAGGAAGTGCTTATTCTGGGGGAGCATTTGTCACAGATATAATGCTTAAGCAAGACTGAGATGTACTTGCTGTAGATGGTCGTGATGTCTAATAGCCACTTCCAGGTTGTAAGGATGGTTGTTGGCTGCTTCTCAGGGTTCTTTGGGAAAGATCAGAGCCATATGAAATACACCACTGTCTGAAGCAGAAGCAGCAGCACAAGCAGCTGTCAGTGCATGGTTTATGGCAATACTGGAGAAAACTGATGTAGATATATAAGATCAAGGGTCCACAGGTGAATGTGTTTGCAGCCCTGAAGCTGGAAAAATAATCAGACATGCAGCAAAAAATGCTGGAATGCTTCTTTAATAAGGATCTAGAACACACAAAGTTCATATACAGAATACTTCCAAAATATTCTGAATTTTGAAACCTCTGGAACAACCTCTAGGGATTAACAAAGTCTCAATCAAACAATAAGACTCCCACTTCTTGGGTAGAGACTCCTTAGTTCATATTTATGTTATTTTTATTGTTCTATGTCTCAGGTAGGTGGAAAGACCATCCTGACAAAGAAAATTTAATTGGTAACTCTTTAGTTACCAGGAAGAATCAGTGGATGTAAATTTACTGTAGAGACGTAGATTGGTACAAAGGAAAATGAAAATCAGGGAAAGAAACTGTATTTGTCACTTTTATAAAAATGCTAAAAAATAATTAAAAAAAAAATCCTCTGAATCCTTTGCTGGACATAAACATAGAATCATAGAATCATAGAATATCCTGAGTTGGAAAGGACCCTTAAGGATCATCAATTCCAACTCTTGACACCGCACAGGTCTACCCAAAAGTTCAGACCATGTGACTAAGTGCACAGTCCAATCTCTTCTTAAATTCAGTCAGGCTCGGTGCAGTGACCACTTCACTGGGGAGCCTGTTCCAGTGTGCAACCACACTCTCTGTGAAGAACCCCCTCCTGATGTCAAGCCTAAATTTCCCCTGCCTCAGCTTAACCCCGTTCCTGCGGGTCCTGTCACTGGTGTTAATGGAGAAAAGGTCTCCTGCCTCTCGACACCCCCTTACGAGGAAGTTGTAGACTGTGATGAGGTCTCCTCTCAGCCTCCTCTTCTCCAGGCTGAACAGGCCCAGTGACCTCAGCCGTTCTTTGTACGTCTTCCCCTCCAGGCCTTTCACCATCTTCGTAGCCCTCCTCTGGACACTCTCCAACAGTTTCATGTCCCTTCTATACTGTGGTGCCCAGAACTGCACACAGTACTCGAGGTGAGGCCGCACCAGCGCAGAGTAGAGCGGGACAATCACCTCCCTCGACCTACTAGCGATGCCGTGCTTGATGTACCCCAGGACACGGTTGGCCCTCCTGGCTGCCAGGGCACACTGCTGGCTCATATTCAACTTGCTGTCTACCACGACCCCCAGATCCCTCTCTTCCAGGCTGCTCTCCAGCGTCTCATCGCCCAGTCTGTACGTGCAGCCAGGGTTTCCCCGTCCCAGGTGCAGGACCCGGCACTTGCTCTTATTGAACTTCATGCCGTTGGTGATCGCCCAGCTCTCCAACCTATCCAGATCCCTCTGCAAGGCCTTTCCACCCTCATTCGAGTCCACAACTCCTCCAAGTTTGGTGTCATCAGCAAACTTGCTCAAAATACCTTCTATTCCTACATCCAGATCATTTATAAAAATATTGAAAAGTACCGGCCCTAAAATGGAGCCTTGAGGGACCCCACTGGTGACCGCCCGCCAGCCTGACGCAGCCCCATTTACCATAACCCTTTGGGCCCTGCCCGTTAGCCAATTGCTCACCCATCGGATGATGTTTTTATTTAGCTGTATGGTGGACATTTTGTCCAGTAGGTTCCTATGGGAAACCCTGTCAAAAGCCTTGCTGAAGTCCAAAAAAATCACATCAGCTGGTTTCCCTTGGTCCACCATACGGGTGATCTTATCATAAAAGGAAATCAGGTTAGTTAGGCAGGACCTACCCTTCACAAACCCTTGCTGGCTGGGACCAATGACTGCTTTGTCCCCCAGGTGCGCCTCAATAAGTTCGAGAACCATCTTCTCCATGATTTTACCAGGCACTGACGTGAGACTGACAGGCCTGTAATTGCTAGGGTCTTCTTTCTGACCCTTCTTGAAAATCGGCACAACATTTGCCAGCTTCCAGTCTACCGGGACCTCTCCAAATTCCCAGGATCGTTGAAAAATAATTGAGAGAGGTTCCGCGATGACGTCCGCCAGCTGTTTCAGCACCAACATGCTGAAATGCACCCAAATGCATCTTTCCGCTGCCATCCAGGATTCTGCCCTTCAGAGATAAAAGCATGTAAGGAAAAAAAGGAGTAATCTGTACCATATTAGATCTCATCCTGACCTCTGATAACAACTGGCTGAACTTCTGAAGCATGGAGTGAGCTGATGAGTAAAAATGGGACATAAACTAAAGAATACAGGTCAGATCTTTTTGAGATGGCTCCTCATCTACAGAAAGATAAAACTTTAGTTTAAATGTTTCTGCAAAGCCTTCATGACAAAAAATAAAATAAAATCAAAGGTGTCCTTCAAGATGATTTTTATATGTACTTCATATGATGTTATGGGTCAAAGATAATCTATCCATCTGCAGTCCATCCTGCCTCTAAGGACCTATAAAACCAGACAGTAGCATGTAGACAACTTCTAAGACTGTGACTAGTGTCATTGCTGTTACTAATATTTTTCAGACACATGCAGTAAAATACATCTCCATCCTTATTGATATCATAATGAAATTGATACCTAGTAACAGGATATTAAGACAGCTTAATGATGAAGTATTGTAATTTCTTCAGTATTCCAGCAAGACATTAGTTTAGTTTTATTATAAAGACAACATTAAACACACATTTGGGAGATCAACCAACAGGTTAATTCCACTGAATCATAGTAAATTTCTATGGACACATTTTAGTTTCATAAAAACAAACAACAAAAAAATCTACATCCTCTGATTAGTAATCATGATGGGTATTTAAAGAGGTCAATAAGGTGGAAAACAGAATTGAATTCAGCCTACCTGGAGTAAAAATTAGTTAGTGAAAGCAAAATCCGTATATGTTAAATACAGAATATTTTTATTTAATTTTCAGTTCAAGTTATAAATCACTCTAACCGGAATGAACATGATATATGATTCCACCTCACAGCTGCATTATTTAAAGTTAAACAGGAAGAAACTTTTTTTTGTGAGATCTGTAAGTACAGAAAAGACAAATCGCTCAGTTCAAACTTTTTGTAACTACTGAATAGTTTTATGATGACAGCAACGTATGATTTATCAGTGTAAACTGATTACAGATATGTTCAATGTCATTGTCAGATGTACCTTTCACTTTTCTACTCCTAGGCCTTAACACCGGTGCAAGCCACTGAAGACGCAGTTTCATGCAGGGTTTTCAAAATATATGATAAATTGAGGGAAAGACCTTTCAAGGTGGAGTACTGACTCTTCCTTTTCCAATTGGCCTTGCTTATTTTGGCACATGCACTTACATCAATTAAAAATGTAGATGATACAGAATATTCTTTTTGTGTCCTTTAATTTGCTCATATGGTGATCAGAGGCATTCAACAATTTCAATAAACAGGAACACAAGAAATTCTCAGGGAAAGCATTATTTATTTTCTCCACTCCTCTATAAAATCAAAAGATGTTATTTTCTAATGTTGTTTGTGGAAAATGGTTGTAATGATTTAAAGAAATATAGGAGCAATCTATATAAAGGATGAACAGTTAAAACCTCATAGATATATATATATATATATATATATTTGAATGGCTCAGCTATGTACATTGCTTATTGCTGTACTAATACAAGACATTTTGGTTCATGTATGTAATTAGGAAAATATGGATTTTGTGCAGATGACATTTCTAATGACTAGGATTTTTGTGGGAAAAAAGAAAAGAAAAGAAAAGAAAAAAGTATAGTCTTTCCTAGATTTGGAAATTTAGAAAAGATTCCTTAGTGATACAATTTGATGCTGTTTGATGGAAATGTCCAGAAAAAAAATAATTAAAAAAATGATTTATATTCATAAAGGAAGCCTTAGAGATTTTTATTAAAATTACAACCAAGCCCCTCAAAA
>MU011793.1:23405-37703 GCA_011074415.1 Stictonetta naevosa
CCAAGGAAACCTCACAATATAAAACCACATTGAACTTGGTCCTTTCTCTGTCTCATTTTCCTCTGTGTTGGTTTTAAAAAAAAAAAAAAAAAAAAAGGCCTCAAATATTTTCCTGCATTGCATTTAACTATCTTTTTTTTATATATATATTGTACTCTGTCTTCTCTGTTAAGTACTTGAAACACCAATGAAAATATATCAAATTGTAGGTTATGTTACAGAAAGCAAGCATACCTTGTAAACTGTAGATAGGGCATTGGTCAATGTGGTCTGTTTTTGGAAACGGGATCATAAATATCAATGCGCAAGAAGGTTGTTGAGAAACTTCAGCTTGGCCTGAGGCAGTATGGGTTTTACCTCAATATCAATATCAACATGGGTGATAGAAAACCTTTCTGGTATTTATGATATGAATAGTCGTGCCCTGTGCTGATGTCACCCATGACAAAATTCAATCATCCACATGTTCATACGATCTCTTCTAGTTATTTACTTATTTTACAGGTTGCCCAGTTCCCTTCTCAACATCATTCAAGATGTATCTCAAACTTATCAAAATTGTTCCAGCATGTTCATAATTCTTTTGCTCCCCTTTCTTTACACTACTCATATGTCCCAAGCTCTATTTATTCAACCCATCATCATAAAAATGTACACAAGTCTCTTGGCAAACTATGTTTATGCAGGGTGGGTTTGCAGCTCCTTTTTATATTATTAACAGCTTGTTCTCTGGAAAGAACAAAGCTATATAAGTGCTTCCAGTACAGTAACAGACTAGCTGAAAGCTGTACAGCTGTATCAAAATGGTACAGAATCACAGAATTATAGGGGTTGGAAAGGACCTCAAGAGATCATTGGGTGCAACCCCCCTGTCAAAGCAGGTTCCCTAGAGAACATTGACATTGACAACGATAAATCACCAAAGCTTCAGGGCTAGAGCAGCAGGCTGAAACCTAAACTTTTGCACATTAACAAGAGGATTTTGCACATTAACATGTGAAGTGATTCCTCACAAATTTTACTCTGTCAGTGGTTCTAATGGTGTTTGTTTGCTTTAAGGCACTTTCTGCAGATAAGCTGTGCAAGAGGCAGGCAGTCTTATTATGTAATGGATCCTCAAGCTGCACTCAAATATGTTTCCAGCTGACATTACTTTATTTGCATAATCCAAAGAGAACCTGTATATTAGCTGATTTATGCCTGGAAACGTATACTTCTTCCAGGTACTTGGGAACCTGTGCAAGTCCCTGATTACTGGAGTATGAAGATTATAGGAAGAAGGACAAATCACAGTTCAGAAGATGTTGCTGAAATCCTCTTAGCCTCTGATGTCACTTCTCTCTGGTTTACTCCTTGTATTAAATCATTAATGATTGAACTCAGAGAGCCTGATGGATGTCAGCACTGGTCTGTTCCCTATTATACCGTAGCTTGGAACTAAATATGCAGTCTTATTGTTGTCTGTGTGCAAGGTAAATTCCATGTTGTGTTATACAAGACAACCCATTTCAGTTTTTGTTGTTGCTGTTGGTTTTTTTTGTTTGTTTGTTTAAATCTCAATCAATTTTCTGTTTTTTATAGTCGCTATAATCAAGTGTGTCAATTTGTTTGTGATTCAAGTGGTTCTTAAGTACTATTACTTTCAATACAGAATAAATAGGAAAATTTAAAATGTGACTAACTGGCAATAATACAGAAGTGAAGACCATGGATTTGAAATTACTCATATCAGAAGAGAAAAATAGTGTTTTGCTTTTCCTCATGTAGTGTTCACTCAGTGTTTTCAGATAAAAAATCACCATAATTCCCTGAATTCTTAATGCATTACCAGTAAGAAAAATACACAAATCCTGCTGAAGATAAATTGATAAAGCTGTCATGTAAATGTCCAGCAATGTGCCATGCTGGGGAGAGGCTATGTCATGCTGCAAACATGTCTAAAGAGAGGAGAGTTTTACAAATGGTTTTGGAAGTTTTCACCTTCCCCTTTTTCCCTCTGTGACCAACCAATAAACCCTTATGGTGGGAAATGACTCTGTGGAGATGGTCAATGGCGATGTGCCCATGAAGTTCAGGGAATGATGCAGGTGTGTGTGACTGCAGCTGTTGCAAAGATACTGTCCTGATTTTAGTTAGGATAGAGTTAATTTCCCTCCTAGAAGCTGGTAGGGTGCTATGTTTTGGATTTAGGATGAGACTAACGTTGATAACACACTGATGTTTTAATTGTTGCAGAGCAGTGCTTACACTAAGCCAAGGACTTTTCAGCTTCTCACTGTGTCCTGCCAGCAGGCAGGCTGGGGGTGCAGCAGGAGCTGGGAGGGGACAGACCCAGGACAGCTGACCCAAACTGGCCAAAGGGGTATTCCATACCATCTGACGTCATGTTAAACAATATATAGGGGTGGCTAGCTGGGGTAAGGGGGGCCGGCTGCTCAGGGATAGGCTGGGCATCAGTCAGCGGGTAGTGAGCAATTGCATTGTGCATCACTTGTTTTGTACATATTATTATTATTATTGTTATTATTATTATTTTCTGTCCTAATAAACTGTCTCTATCTCAACCCACAGGCTTCAGTTTTTTCTCGTTTCTCTCCCCCATCCCAGAGAGTAAGGGGGGAGAGTGAGCGAATGGCTGTGTGGTGTTTAGCTGCTGGCTGGGTTAAAGCACAACAGATGCACAGAGGGGACCAGAGGCTGGCTTGGTTTTAGGTAAATGCCTACCAGCAGTTGAAAGGATCAGCTGGTAGTGTAAATTCTTCTCCTCAAGTGCCTCAAAAGAGTGTGACTGTCCCCCTGAGTTAGCCAGACCAACATGGGAGCAGTGCATGCCTGGCTCAGACAGACACAGAGTATAAAATTTAAACAGTTAGCAAAAGCATTTCAAAGAGATCAGTAGGCTTGAGTTGGCTTCAACCCACATATTCCTGCCTGGCAATTGGGCATGACCAGAGCTGTGACATATAGAGACTAGTGAGCATATAGAGAGCATTAAATGGAATCACATTACTACTGTGATTCAAGCACATATTACAATTGCTATATTGTGCTATATAGTGATTTCAGTACATTATTATATTGATTTTCTTACTCAAAATTCCACATAACTTCAAATATTTTCCAGTAAGTAAATTCGACATAAAAGATTACACCCTCCACACTTGAAGTATCTAAAAGAACGTGGTCAGAGAGTATTGGACTCTGACATCACCCCGCTTTGTTTCTCAGAATTCCTTGTCCAAGGCTAAAGCAGCTCTTGCTTCACATTAAATAAAAGCAATGATATCTACTCGCCTTAATACAGACAGACAGCTCAATTTTCATTGTATCCAAGCTGCTAATGATCACATTGCTCCTTTGAAAAGGGGAAGAGCCTGCAGCCTGTTCTGTAGGTGAGGAAAGAAAGCAGAGAGAAAGGAAGAGCCACATCTGAGAAGTGAGTTCAGAGCCCAGGAGCATGGTTTCACAAGATCTGCAGTCTGGCTTACTACTTGGGGCAGCGCTGAACTGCCTCCCCTTACATCTCTCTTCCACTTCCACACTGCTTTCCTTCAGCTGGTGCCAAGTCACATGCCAGTTTCTCTCTTATACAGTCTTCTCTCGTATCAACGTAAATTATGTCAGCCTCAGATTTACTGCAGATGGAGCACCATCAACTGCCCTGTGGAGGACAGCCTGCCTATCCTGTCAAGCACCACAGCTGTTAACATGAGGTAATTAAGCCTATCACCCACACAACCCTTCCAGGAACCAAAGAGATTTCCATCAGTGAAAGTCCAGGGAAGGCTGACTTTGAGCATCCCAAAAGCTGCCAAGTGTGAGATGCAAACTCTGGATGGGTACAGACAACACTGAGACGTTTTATAAAAGCTGGAAAGGGAAGAACTATTCTGATGGCATATGCTACTCCTTCTGTGCCCCCATTTTGAAATGAGACCACTGCAACTCCATATTACAAGCCCTAACACACCTTTTGAAGCAGTCATAACTCATCTACCTTCCAACCTTTCCATCTACCTTTCAACCTCTAGTCACATCACACTTCTAGACAGACAGAAGAAGCCCCAGGAGGATGTTGGTGCAGGATAAAGATGAAGCTTCAAGCATACTACTAAATGGGGGACTCCAGGGCACACTGAGTCTGAAGAGAAAATTAAAAGGCAAACTGGGGAAGCTTAGATTCAGCATGAAATGATTTGGTATTCTCTGCACATTCTCTGCACCTTTTCTCAAAATATTAATTAGTCTTCTGCTTCAACAGGGAGGGAGTGCAGGAGAAGATTCAAACCAAAAAACAACCTTGGCAAAAGAACAAATAGACATCCACAGGCTATTAAAAATCTTAGGTTGGAATTTAGAAGATGGTTTCTAACTGTTAGAGAAAGACGGTCATGGAACATCTTTCCTTATAAAGGCAAGGATAAAAATCTAAATGGCTGTACAACAGAACATGATGTAATTTATGATTGGGATTACAGGATTTGATTGCCTGACCTTAGAAGTCCCTGGCAGTCTCTTACTTATTCTCCCTGCCACAATTACAACATCCTTGTCAAAAAACCAAAAAACAAACAAACAAACAAACAAACAAACAAACAAAACCTCATAATTTTCTCAGTTAGTTATGTTAGCTGTGAATGGAATGGAAACTGTGAAAGCAGTCTGACAAGATAATTCAGTGATCAAAAGAATGGAGGATATTCATGGGAAAAATAGAGATGTTACTCTAGTCTCTTAGATAATTTTGCTAGCATTTGGGCAATCCAAACTACACCTCACAATGTCTCATGATGTGGATTGTGGTGGGAAGGAATAGAGAAGCCGAATGGTCTTTGTGATCAGCAGACAGTACTAGCCTACACCAACAAGGCTAAGTCAGGATCTGTTTAAGGCAGCTTTTCTGTATTTACTGTGTTATACTATATTTACACATTGCTGAGAGAAAGGTTATAGAGCAGAAAATAAGTGATTATTCTTTAATTACAGGTGGCTGAATCTTCTGCTTAGGAAGCTATGGAGGAGTGTAAGCATACATGTGTATGTGCAATCACTTCTCTTGCTCACTTGACTGAGTAATAACATAATGCTGGAAATAATACCAAGAAGCAATTCATTTTGACAAGCTTCTTACAGAATTTCTATTTTTCTGTTGCGTTTATTTGTTTATTTATTTATTTCTTCACATTATTACTCACTCTCTCCTTCTTTTAATCCTTCGGATTTTTAGGTTTACAGTTCAAGTCTTTCTAAATCAAAATTAGAGATTTTTTTTTAGGCACTCTGTACTTATACCATGAATCAGATTACTTTTTTCCCAGTAACAATACCCTGGGACGGTTTTACTGAGAGACACTTCATTAGTACAAGAGCTGAGTTTTTCTGCTGCTCTAATGAAACAGGAGATGTCAACATGACTTGAACAAGGGGGAAGATTTGGTGCATTTTTCTCAGTGATTGCACTGCAAGAATAATTATGTAAGAACAGATAGCTAAACAGGCAGAAGACCTTGAAATTAATCTAATTTTCACAGCCATGTGGATTAGTTGCAGCCTGGGTTCCATACAATTACTGGCACAACAAGGAAAATAAATGGCTGTATTCACTATTATCACTCTTATTCATGCACTTCTCACGCCTTTGTTGTTGCTGCCACCAAGACATGAACTTGGTTGCTCCCACGCTAAGACCATGTTTTTTTCTGCTTCTGCTTTCTTGCAGTACACTCTGGGGGGTATGACCCTGCTGTGACTATGAGGAGGGCAGTAACAGGGGCAATGCTGTCTCTGTATGCATATAAGTTCTTATATATTCTCAAGACTCAGGACCTTCTCCCCAGGACTGTGTTAGGAGGCTGAGAGTCAACCCACCTCCTTTTCTGATGCAAATATTTGCAGGTTTTTCATAAATGAAGATGCCCATTAGAATGATATCAACATAAAATTATTCCTGATATTCATAATCAGCAAGATCTGTTAGGAAAATGTCTTTGTTGGACTAACTGAAACGTCAGCAGAAACCAAAGAGAAGAAAATTTCAACATGTACATTATTTATAATTGCTACCCAGAAAGCAAAAATATAAGCTTCAAAATCTTCACAAGTGATGCACATTATACATAGTTTCTTAAAAAATATAAAAGAGACAAGACAGGTTACAAATATTGCAAATATGAGCAAAAACGGTGGGCTAAAATATAAACACATACTAAGCAACAACTGAGAATAATAAACCCAATTTTTTTTGTGTATCTCATAGATCTCTTTTAGACTAGGTCAAATTTGAGTTTACCACATAGAATTTTCTTCAGTGTCCTGAAGACATTTTCTCCACAGTTTAGCAGATCAAGATTGCTTCTACACAGTCAGGAAGCCTCAGTTCTACTGTTTCTTGAAGCTTGGGAGATGCTGTACCTGGGGAAAATAAAAATATTTTAAATTATGCTTTTACCACTTGAGAAGGCAAACTTGATCTCCTTTTAATGAAGGGGCAAGTAGCAGAAAAGATTTTCACAGAATCATAGAATCACAGAATAGTCTAGGCTGGAAGAGACCTCCAAGATCACCGAGTCCTAATGCTAACAAGTCCTCCACTAAACCATAGCCCTAAGCTCTACATCTAAACGTCTTTGCAAGACCTCCAGGGATGGTGAATCCACCACTTCCCTGGGCAGCCTTTCCAGTGACCAACAACCCTTTCAGTAAAGAAGTTCTTCCTAATATCCAACCTAAACCTTCCCTAGTGCAATTTTACCCCATTCCCCCTCGTCCTATCACCAGGCACATGGGAGAATAGACCAAACCCCATCTCGCTACAGCCTCCTTTAAGGTAGCTGTAGAGTGCTATAAGGTCACCCCTGAGCCTCCTCTTCTCCAGGGTAAATAGTCCCAGCTCCCTCAGACGCTCCTCGTAAGACTTGTTCTCCAGACCCTGCACATTTTCTTCATGTCAACTCAAAGTATCAGAAAACTGTGTTTTGTGGCACAAAGAAAACTTGTCAGAGACACTAAAAAATTAATGTTCTTTCTTTTGTAGACCATGAAGATATGGAAATGCATTTTTAAATATACTGGTTTGTAATTTTTATGAGATACACAATATTTTTTTGATTTAAAAGGTTTGGTTACCGTAGTTACCTGATCCTAACCATGATAAACTGACTCACTGAGGTATACCAGCTGAGAATTTGCTGAAGAATACTCTTCAGCATCCCCTGAGGCTATCATGGGTGATTTCAGTGTTGTTTGCCTATTTAGCCTGAAACCTCTTCTGCTTTTGACATATTGAATTTTTAAGTACATCAAGTTGAATGAGCTATACATGTCATAGACATTCAAGAACTGTTACTGTCTCCAATACCAGGATGAATACCATTGTAACCCTCCTCAGACAATCGGTTTTAATTTACTCAAACTCTGTTCTATGTTTGTTCTTCTCAGCTTTCTCTGAATATTTCTGATTTCCTCTGTGTGAGCAAAGTTTGTAAGTACTTTAGCCAAATGACTAGTAAGCTAAGATAGAAACTTCACCTATTACTAGTATCATTTTCCAAAATCCATACTGCTGCATGATAATTGCATTTATTGTTCATCTAAATATTTCATGTTTGTTTTTTTGTTTGTTTGTTTGTTTTGTTGTTGTTTTGTTTTTTGTTTGTTTTAGATTGTTGTTTGGGTATTTACGAGGTTGACATAATATACATAATCTTAGAATCATATTACAATATATTCCAAAAAATATTTAACTGGAAGTGGCAGCACTAGGAAGATTTTGAAGTTTATTTGAAAAATAAGTGTGATTACTGTGCTCCTGTAGAATGTAGGATGCTCCTATAGAATTATGGTTTATAGGTCATTTATAACAAGATTGTACAAAATATGTTGAATTAGGTTTATGAAAAGTAAGAGGATTCAGAAGTCCCTCTGCCTCCCTTTTCCTTAGGCAAGAACACACAGATGAGTATTTAAAGAAGAAAACATTCTGTGTTAGTAAAAAAAAACTGAAAGGGTATTTAGGCATTGGAATGGGCTGCACAGGGAAGTGGTTGAGTCACCATCCCTGGAGGTCTTTGAAAGACTTTTAGATGTAGCGCTTATGGTTTAGAGGAGGGCTTGTTAGTGTTAAGTCAGAGGTTGGACTAGGTGATCTTGGAGGTCTCTTCCAACTTAGATGATTCTGTGGTTCTGTGATTCTGTGATTTTTCCAAGTTTGTCCTGTACATTGTAATTCCATTATTTAACACTATTTAATGGTAACAATAGTTGGGCTTTACAACAAAAGACAGAACAAGGTGTATGGCTTTGAAGGTATTTCATTTCCAAACCACATTTTCTTTTTTAATTATTTTTTTTTATTATTATTCTTTTCCAATTTATGCATTGCAAAATGTGAAGCTAGGATAATATATCTGCTGGTGTTGATTATAAAACAACAAGTGAACAAAAATGAAATAACAGCCAAGGGATACTGTAGTACATCTGTCACTAGATGCCATGCTTTAACTTTGTATCTTTATTACTTGGTCATTTTACCTTAGTATGCATGCTTACTTTTTGCTTCTGAGTAAACAACTTATTTGAATCCATCAATCTCCAGAGAGTGGAAAATTTGTACAATCTTGTGATGGATTTCTGCAGGCTGACAAATTGGTCATGTTGCTTTTCACTGAAGGTGCACTTTTACAAGATAAGAAATTAAGCAGTAAAATGTTTTCAGATGCTTTGTATAGTGAAAGCCACCTATTTTTAAACAGTATTTTCTCCCATTGTGAAAATTCCAGATTTTCAGTCACACCAGTCTTTTACTGTACATTATGCATTACACTACAACATATTTTTTTTCTTTCCATATTTATTCTTGAAATTCTGATTCTCTTTTTCCTTTGCCTCTTTCCCTGGTAAAATGTTAACAATTTACAAAGGCAATATTTTACCGATGATTTGAATTATGGAGAGTTGCAAAGGTCAGAAAAGGTTTAGCTAAGTCCTGGTGATGGCATGACATGCAAGCCTTGTAACTTGCAGTACAAAAGAAATACAGGACTTAAGGAATATAATCAGATCTGCAAGTTTTTAAATACAGTAGTGACAGCTACCTGGTTCAGCATTTGGCTATCATGGTAGTAGTGTTTCTTCTTGCACAAAGTGTTCTCTGCAAGAAATAAACAAGAATAATCACAAATTATTCCATATTGTGGTATCTCTTGAATATTTTAGAGACCCATTTTCCTTTACTAGGATTGCCTGTGTGAAGTACATTGTTAAAAAATGATTTACTATATATATAGAGAGGGAACATTATATATATATATATTACATGTAAAGGCAGTCTGGCTCTGTAATCTGTTTGCAAGAAAAAATGAATGAAGTACTGTGATCATAAGTTCCATGAAACACTGTATCACCTCCATTGGAATAGAGTAATATGTTTGGCCAACATGTATTCTATTCGTAGTGAATATCTTTCTATTACTTTGGGGCAGATTGATAAAAAAAATTGAGAAAAAATATATTTTCAAGCATTTTAATCATGCAGAGATCTTCTTGCTTCCTTAAATTCTGAAATAAATCTGCAGGTATGGCACTAAACACAACCAAATCTTTTGGGGTAGAAAGCCACAGATTTGATCTTTTCTTTATTTATAAGCTTTGAAAGCCAGGCAAATCCATTAGGTAATCTGCTCCAACCTCTACTGTAGAAGACTAATTTGAGGTGAGATAAGTGCATTTGTAAAAATGACAAAATGATGCTGTTAGATAACATTTTCACTTATTTTAGATATGTGAATCTACTTAATTTCCAAGTACTGCATACTAAAAATTAAAGTAGTTGTAAAAAGTCACCTACCAATAAGAATTAAAATAGATTTTCAATAAAAATAAAGTGGAAAATTATCAGAAATGCCGAACAATGTTTTCTCCCGTACTTCTTTGCATTTGCAACTTATATGACAACCTAATAGGATAAGCTTACATGTGCTTGAAGGGAGATAAGAAAGGGATAATTAAATTTCAAGTTCTAGAAAGCATGACTTATTGTTTTTACTCTATGTAACAGTCAAATTTGGTTTGCTGGCACTATTTTCTGTGATACATAATCAGTTCTTTGTGCAGCATGAACAAATTTGTCATGTGGTGGCTGCCTTTCCATGCATATCTGAACAGGGATGGGATGAGCATGACATGGCATGGAGGCTGCATGCCCTAAATACAGCTGTATGCTCAGGTCTGCCCTCCCAGCAGAGAAGGGTCATGGTGAGCAACAGGTAGAACGGTGGCTGACCTCGTCTTGGGCCCTGAAAAAGGGGGATGGGCAGAGTGAGGATGAACAGGCAGCTCCAGCTGCTGAGCACAGGGCAGGGACAAGAGTGTGAGTGCCAGAGCACAGTTCATAACTGTCAGGCAGAATGACATCTTTAATTTAAAATAACTTTATATCATAGGATCCAATGAATTATATCATTTCTTCATCGGGAAAACAACTACTCAAGCCTAGGCTGCTAACTATAGCCTAGCCAGGTACAAAATATTATTTTCACTCTATCTTACATCTCACTTAAATTTAAACCAGCACTTATACTGCGAAGTAATAATAATAGCAATAAAAACCCTTTAAGGCCCTTCTCAATCTGGATTTAAAGCCCTTCTTAATCTGGATTTAAGAGATGATTTTGGTCTCAGAATTTCGGATCTGTTAATTTTGATGTTATTTTAAAAGTCAAATTTTTCAGTCACAAGCTATGTATATATATATGTATATATATATAATCTGTTGTAAGAAGCATTCAAGATTACTTAGAAGAGGATAAAAATAGTGATATTGATCCTGAAAACAACAACTGACAACAGTATATCCAACCATAAAGTTGTACACTTGCATTGGGGATCTAGGACTGAGGCAAAATAATAGAAGGCAGCAGATTTCAATATATATTTCACAAGAATGGAGTAAGTGAGCCACAAGAAACAATGAAGTAGAAAAGCAGGAAATCATCATACCATGGAGTTACATAGCCAAGAATTCAGTTTCTCATGGCTGCAGCTATTCTGTATGAAAACTAAACCATTTCTTCTGCTAGGGTAAGCCCATTGAGAAGTATGTTTAATGCTCCTTTCAGTCCACCTTTACAGAGGATGGGGTCGTGCAAGGCACCTGGCTTTTTTTTTTAGCTGAGATATGCTAACTCTGCTTTCACTTCTGGATAGCTACCTTTGTGGTACATTACATTTTCCAACACAAAATATTTCCTAGCATGCTAGTTTCATTTGTCCATTTTTAGCAGTATAATTAGTTTCTAAATATAATTATAAAAAATGAAAGCATACCAAAAGTAGTGAACGTGGATGGCATGATTAGTGAGTCAGAACCGAGTGCACCATGGTTTCACACAAAATAATATCCACTTTCAGTGAGGTCTCAGAAGTAAAAATAGGGAGAAAACCTGTGGCTTGTCATGACTGGAGGGTGTAGCTATGATGGAGATGGGTAATGTCAGGCACAAAGGAAGATGAATATTAGGTTAAAGGTGGCATGGCACCCAGCCCCAGTGAAGTACTCAGGAGATGTTAACATGAAAATCACAATAGGAGCAGACTGAAGGTGCAGTGATCTCTATTCCAGGGGCTTTTAAGACCAAGGATTCCTGAAAACCATGCTGTGCTTTGTTGCAACTCTGATGTACCACTAGAATGAAACATCACTAGCTCTGTTTTTAAGAGAGACCGTGGTTTGATTCCATGCTCTCCTATTAACATGACCAATAGATTGAAAGAAAAGGAGAAAATGGCACGAATTTAAAACTCGTGAGTGTTCTTCACTGATCCTCTACTACCAAAAACACATTGCTTCAGTTAAGCAAGTGTGGAGCCTGTTTAGCTACGTTAAATGCACAGTTTGTAATCAACAGGCAGCCCCTCATTTAACACAGCATATAACACACTGAGATATGATTCTGTCCTTACAGCAGTCTGACTCAAGTGAATCCAGGGCACACCTGTCCTGAATCTCAAATGACAGGATTTGTATCAAAAAAGTATATCTACTGAACATTTTGAATTTTTACAGCGGAACAAACACTATGAATTAACAGAAGGAAGAAAATAAAAAGGTGAAATAGTAGACAATCAAACAGAAGACTTTTTTTCCTATTTTTAAAAGAAATATATTTATCATGTTATTACTTTTGGTGGAAATTCTCTCAATATAAAGGAAAAACAGCTAAGGACAGGCATTAGGATAGTAATGGTAATTTCCTAATCTATGCAAGGATGAGCAGAGACTTCTTTACAATCTGAGAAAATTCTATTTCCCCAAGGAGCTATATTTTCAAAAATGAAGCTTTACTGCCTTCCACTGAAAAAGCTGTTTCACAATCAGCTGTGCAAGGGAAAACTACCAGCAAGCCATCTGTCTGAAGTATCCTTTCTTGGTAAAGAGGGTAATGGGCTGTTTAAAACTCTTTGCTTAGCAAATAATATAACATCAGGTGCAATTATTAAAATTATAAGTAGGGTTTTATGCTTGTATAGAAAAAAAGTCAGTTACATAGCATAAGATTTAAAGCGGCATTTATATAGAACACTTTTCAAATGTTTAATTGAAAAAATAGACAATTCAGGAACACTTAGGAGCTCTTTCATTCTTCACCCAGTTTTCTGGATAGCAAAAACTCCTTCTGCAAGTGATGTAGATGTATCTATTGGAGCTGCCAAAGCCAAATACTTGTAATGAACACTCTTTGGAGCAAAGATAACAGATATTTCGCAAGTGTAGAAATTGGGATGTAACACTCAAGAGAACAACTCTAATCCCTGTAATGGGCCTCTCCAGTGATGGTGTGGCAATTTTGGCTTTTATGGATAGAGGGAGAAAAGGAATTTTGAAATACCCCATATTTAATTTTCACTGGAACAGGTAGCTCTTCTTGCAGTTCACCACTTCCAGCAAGACATTAATCATGATAGCTGAGGTTAAGCATAGCAACTCCCTCTTGGCACTCCATGCCTGCTCTGGATAAACAATATAACTCATTTGTTTCATTCAAATTGACCTGCCAGTTCTCCATTTCAGCTGACCACCTCTGCTGACTGAAGAGCAGGAGAGGAATAGACAGACCCTTTTCTGCCTTGCCCTCCACCACTGATTTGTAGCTGAGGACTGTGCCTGGGGTGGTGGAGCCCTGCTGTGTGGTGCAGGAAAAGGCTCACAGTGTAGACTCATTCAGGCTGGGAGGGAAGACTTCGCTAGCTGTGCATAGTGTGAAGGGAATCACAAAGCCACCTTGGGGTCTCTCAGCTGCTGTTAGCCCCACATTGCTCAGCAGCACTTCCTCTTCTAGCTGAAGTTTTCCTGATTTGAGCATCTTTTAACATTCAGTATCAGCCCTACCTATTAACTTAGCAGTCTAGCAAAAGTCTTTACACTGATAAGGCACTGAGTTTGTTATGTTGCAGTAGTTAATTTGCAAGAACATATATCTGTGGCTTATCTCCCTTGTCCAACCAACATGTCGATACCCGATAATTTTAGAAAAAGCTATCATGTGCACAGACTCATTTCAAATGCAATTAAATATTTTTATGGCATTGCATGTACTTAACTTACTTATTTTTCTTCACAATAAAAAAGAGGTTACAAACCAAACAAAAAAAATGTTAAAAGAGTACAAATTCTGCCAAGGTAACCCAGGCTGCCTGAAAGAACCCTGGACTTCCCATGGCTTTTCTCTGTTTCTCTTTTCTATAACTTCTTTTTGATCTACTTTTTCCCCTTATATCCCAAAAGGCAGATGAGCTCAAAATAGCAGTGTAAAACAATCTGCTAAAAATGTACAGCACATGGAGTCTTCATACACTTGTAGCACACACTATTATTAATAAACTTTCGGAATCTGTGAGTTGTGAAAAGACTTAATCAAAGCAAAAATTGGCCTATCAAATGAAGAGGCACATGGTTCCTTCTCCTGTGCCTATTTTAAAAAAGACATTATCCAGGTGTGAATTAATACATGTTGTCAGGTCTAGGAATCTCCCAGGGGAGAGTAGTGTATTCTAAAATTTGTCAGTTTTATTTACCTGTCTTACCATGCCTCCCAAATACAAATAACTGGTTGATGACTTTGTTAATAGCTTTATCTGCTGGTTTCTATTCTAATGCACTATCAATTATACATTATTAACAAATATCATGAAACTATTTGCACTTAAATACTGCTCAAAATAAGATGAGAGCCTTAATCCCTTACCATAATTCCAAATAAATCAGGGTTAGATTCTTTTTATATTTCTATATATTATTTATTT
>MU011794.1:0-16061 GCA_011074415.1 Stictonetta naevosa
AATGAACTTGTAAAAAGAAATGAAGAAAATTGCAGGTGTCCCAGTTCAAACTTGGAATGAAATTAATTTAAGAAGAATTATGGAGGGACTTTATGGGTGGTGGTTGGCTTACTAGAATCGGGATAGTTGTATTGGGAATATGTGGAGGGTTGTTAATAATTCCATGTTTAATACCCTGTTTTACCAGATTAATACACTCGGTTATACAAGGAATGCAAATATCTGTGGTACCTGTTGACCCAGAACCAGGGGAAGGGAAAACCCATTCCCTGATGATAATAAAAACAAAAGACCCCAAATTGGTACCAATTCGGCAAGTATTGACTCGATTGGGAAAAAAAATCACGAATCAATACCATGAAAAAAGGAAATGGGGGACTGTGAAATGTGTTCATTTGATTTGTGTCAGTATGGAACAATGCTAGGGCCGCATGATGAAATATAACCTTCTATTTAAGAAAAACAGACTGATTAGTGTACATAGTTCTTGCTTCATGCAAAGGAAGGGTCCAGCAATTTGTGTAAATAGAGGGTTTGAAGGGTGAACATTGAGACTCTAGTCTGGGAGATAAGAGGACCAAGGAGTTTTTTGAGGAAACTGCTGACTTTTGCATGGGACGCTGCCCAAGCCTCTGATATCCGGCAAAGAGATCCACCAGATAAGGAGAAAGGGGGAGTTGAAGGACGACTGAAGGACAAAGCCTGGGAGGAAGACTACGAGCCTTCAGCACAAGAGACCCCCAGAAAGACCATCAGAGACTAATACGCATGCGTCTGGAGAGGGTTCGGATTCCGGGAACTAATTATAATAACCCTGCCTTTTCTAGGAGTAGTGATGAATATGTATTAGTCTAGGAGCATAAAAATCAGCCACCTGATGTAATAGGTGTGCGTCTTGGTGGAGCAGAGACTCCCGGCACACCCAGCGCTGTTTGCTTGCCTCTATTTGCTTAATAAATTACAAACTTTGATTAAAATCCTATTTGGGACTCAATCATTTATCACATAGCCAATACCACTCCTTGCCATTAGGGACAGGCCATCTGGTTACAGGATTCTCATATTATATCTGGTGTGCATTATTAGCATTCCCGTGGCTACCATATTCGGTACAGTATGGATTCCCTTTTCATGGATATTTCCACAGCCAGGGTAAGTAATATTGCCCTCTGAGTTTTCTGTCAATGTTGTTGAAAAGGCACCTTTGATAACACGGTATATTGTAGCCAGGATTATGTGTAAGGAGCTCAACTTCAAAATCTATTCCTTCCCGGGACTGAGTATGATCTGTCATTTTAGAAATCTAGAGAATCCTGACACAGTTACTGCTGGAAATAGCAATCAGGGACAAGGCATTTTCAATGTTTCTAGGCATCTGGGTGCAAATCCAACAATTATTTCAAGATAGAACTCGAGAGATGTTCTGGATTAATTGGAAATGCTGATTTTTCCATCCATCCTATCACTAATCCATTCAGAGTAGGTATTATTAAAATAAACTTAGAATACATCATTTCTATGTATATATACACCCTTGTAATAATTAAGAAAGAATAATTAAGAAAAACAATAAAAATCACAAACTACTGGGGATTCTTCTGGTGGGGATTAAACACCCCCCTTTCTCCCATTTCCAGGGAGTGTTCCCTGGAAACACTCCAGCTCTGTGTAATTCAATCCCTTTTACTCATTAATTCATTAAGAATTCTTCAAAGGAGAAGTTAAAGGTTTACAATAGATAGTTTTAACAGTCTTAACCTTAAAAGTCTTTGTTAATGCAGTCTCTCAGGTATCAGGGTTAACTGATGCTTTTACCCAGGTATGAGACCACCCTTTCTCAGCCGTTCTTCCTGTCATCTCAACAGTCAGGAGCACTTGGAACAGTCCGTCCCACTCAGACTGCAGCTTCGATTCTGTCCATGTGTGCATCAAAACACAATCTCCTGCTTGGAATGGATGGATCAGGGCTTCCAAGGGTGGGGTTTGAGCTAACAGTCCACGGGTCCTGAGAGATGACAAAGAGGACGACAGCCCAAGTATATAGTTCTTAAGAAAAGCATCTTTTGTCTCAAATTGAGGTAATTCATTCCCTTTGTCCATGTACAGCAATACAAATAATATTTCATATGGTGAAACTCCCACATCTTTTCTTGGTGCAGTTTGAATTCGGAGAAGTGCCAAAGGTAAGCACTTCGTTTGGGGAAGCCGAGTTTCCAGAACTTAGTCAATTGCTTCCTTACTGTCTGATCCTCTCTACCCTTCCAGAAGAGGAAGGATGCCAAGGAGTTTGAAATTTCCACTTAATTCTTAGAGTTCACATTAGCTCTTGCAATATTTCTGACATAAAGTGATTTCTTTCATCAGAGTCAATATTTTCAACAATTCCATACCTGGGAGTTATTTGTTATAGAATTACTTTAGTTACTATGTTCGCAGTAGCAGATACTGAAGGAAAAGCTTCCACCCACCCTGACAAATGATCAACCAAGACTAATAAGTATTTAAATCTACCTACTTTAAGGAGTTCTGTAAAATCTACCTGTACATTTTGGAAGCATTGAATTCCACGTTTTCACCCCCCTTTGGGCTGACTGTGGATAATTTTCCTGTTTACCTTTTGACATACTATACAACTCCTGCATACTTGTTCAGCCAGAGTATATTTATATTCCTACACATACATATTTCCATGGCACAGCGTCACATGTTTCTTGAATTCCCCAATGACCCTCTTGATGTAAAACAGTTAATACTTGCCTCATTAGCACTTTATTCAGCATTTCTCTCCCATTAGGGAGTATCTGTTTTCCTTTGGAGTTTGTGATTCCTAATTCCTTAAAAACCTCTTTCTCTTAAAACTTTTTAGTTCTTTCTTAGTTTTGGGTAGGGGTAGCTCAACAGTTCCCTGAATCCTCTCTGGATTTATTCTTCATTCCCCCTCAGACACTAGATGCCCTAAATACTTGACCACAAATCCACACAGTCCAATAAACTCGATAGTCCCTTTCCTCTCCCTGGCTGGAGGTGGGGCCCCTCTAGTCCTGGTCCTATTATTCATTACTGTGTCTAGGGGACTGCCCTCTGGAAACTGGAGCAGCAATTTTCTCAGAAAACCTCCCCTTTTGTGATTGTCTTTCCTTGCAACTCACGTACCCATGCCTCTAGAGCTGAGGTAGATTTTCCATGTCATTTTGTCATGTCCTCTCCATAGTCATGCAGATAAAACCACAGGGTGGCACGGGGTGTGTACCCGCTATATGTCCTTTCTTAAAGAGAGGGACAGTTACTCCTGATTGCTGAGACACTGATTTGTACAGGTGGGAGGAAGATATTTTCTCTTTGAGTTGCTCGACCTTTGGGGAAAGTATCTCCACAGCTAAGACACAGGCCTGTAGGGAAGAAGAGAGACTTTCTTTGTACTGCCGGAGTTAGCTAGCCAGTTCATCAACTGTGCGGTCAGTCTTTCCAGGTCATTGCTGCCAATGAGCTGGCATCATATGATGATGGTGCGCTTTGTACAAACTTCTACCACATGAGTCATGTATACTGGACTTCATCTGGATCTTTGGATAACATTTTGTTGCCTAGTTTACTGTAAATAACATACAGCATGGATAATTCTCTCAGGTACTGTTGTACTGGGTCTGGCTGGGATGGAGTTAACATTCCCTGCAGCAGCCCATACAGTGCTGTGCTCTGCACTTGTAGCTAGAACAGCAGTGGTATTACACCAGTGTTGTGTCTGCTGCTGAGCAGTGCTGGCACAGCATCAGGACTTCCTCTAACCCCCCCTCCCCCCAGAGCCATCAGGCTGGGGGTGGGCAAGAGGTGAGGAAGGAACATCACCAGGGCAGCTGACTTAAACCAACCAAAGGGATATTCCATACCATGTGATGTCACACTCAGCAATAAAAGGTGGAAAAAGGAAGGAGAGGAGAAGGGCAGGCTCTCATTGTGAAAATGTCTGTCCTCCTGAACAACGGCTACATGCGTTGAAGCCCTGCTTCGAGGACGTTATCAAGCATTGCTTGTTTGTAGGAAGTAGAGAGTAATTTCTTTCCTCTGCACTTCCACATGACCTTTGCTTGGTTTTGGTTTTTCTTTGTTTCTTTCCCTCTCCCCCTTCCCTTATTCTTTTAATTAAATTATTTAATTATTAATAATTTTCCCTTAATTATTTTTCCTTTAATTAAATTATCCTTATTTCAACCCATGAGTTGCTTCTTTCCTTTTCTTCTTCCCCTTCTCTTATGAGGAGGGTGAGTGAGAGAGCGGTTGTGGTGGAATTCAACTGCCTAGCAATGTAAAACCACCACAGTCCTTTTTGGCACCCAACGTGGGGCTCGAAGTGTTGAGATAACAATAGTATTGATTAAAACTCGGACAACTAACGCACTTTCTTGCCAGTCACCATGCTCAGTGTCCTGTTAATATTTTCCTGTTTTATCACGTCTCATATAATCCATGCCATGTTCTCCCTTCTCCTCTAAATCCGATCCGAGAAAGTGCTACAATCTGTGCTCATTTTTTTTTAATTTGCTGTGCTGCCAAGCACTGGCCTTGAGTTTAATCTGGCATTCAGGCTCTGCACTGTTATCATTTGGGTCTCATGGAAACTACCCTTTAGAGAATATTCAGAATTACACTGCCTTCCTTTCCTCATCTGGAAGTCAGTTTATGAATAATATCAGGAATGGTACCTCCTCCTTCTTTCCCTCTGGGCTAATTACAACAGTTTTTGAGTACTTTGAATATGCATGTGTAACCAATGTACTCCTATTGCTAAATCTGAATAACGGCTTTCCTCTTCTCTCTAAGATTAGTTGATTGTTTAGAAAGCTTACCCAGGAATCTGTCCCGAAACAGCCTTGTGGCGGGTGATAAGGTGTGTGGGAGGATATAGGCAGGTACCTGTCACGGCTGTCTCCCCCACTAGTTTTGAACTTCACCCCTGAACAAGTGCAAAATCCTAAAAACCTGATAGAATGTTTGAGAGTCATATGCCCTGACCCTGACAATGCTGGAGAACGACAGCTTGCAGCATTGTGCTGGGTCCTGGCTTACTCCTATCAAACACTGTTTAACATCATCCAGCACCTTGAAGAGAGGGAGGAAGTCTCTGAATCTGATGACCAAATAACACATGCTGTGGCTGACCCAGAGGACCAACCGACTATGGTATCAGTCGCCCCCATAGTCAAGTCAAAACAATAGAAACAGAAGTCAGCTCATTTAGTAAGGGAAGAAGCCTCTCCTAAGAAGTAGGGAGAAGGGGAAAAGGCAGGCACCTCTAAAGCAGAGCCATCACAAAAACATCAGGAAGAAGAGATGGAAATCATAAAGGAATCAGAAACCACTCAATCCCTATCCCTGAGTGAGTTGCGAGAAATACGAAAGGATTATGGTCGACACCCAGGTGAACACATCCTCACCTGGCTGCTTCGATGCTGGGACACTGGGGCCAATAGTCAACAATTAGAAGGCAATGAAGCCAAGCATCTGGGATCCCTCTCTAGAGAAATGGTAATTGACAAAGGAATTGGGAGAGAGACACAGGTTTTCAGCCTCTGGAGGCAACTCCTGGCAGCTGTGAAAGAAAGGTATCCCCATAAGGAAGATATTGTATATCAAGTAGGCAATTGGGCCACTATGGGTAAAGGTCTCCAGCAACTGAGGGAATTAGCTGTGCTGGAGATGATTTATAGTGATTTCGACAACACCCAGATACCTAAAGATCTTGATGAAGTCCAGTGCACAACGTCCATGTGGCGTAAATTGGTGCAGAGTGCACCATCATCACATGCCAGTACGCTGGCAATATTTAATTGGGATGAGGGGATGGGACCAACAGTGTATACTCTGTCCTGCCAGCTTCAAAAATATGAAGACAATCTCTCTGCTCCACTACAGGCCTGTGTCTCAGCTGTGGAGAAACTGTCCAAAAGACTTGACCACCTCGTAGAACGAGCATATCCCTCCTCATCCAGACGGAGTGATATTTCAGCCACTAAGAATCAGTATTTTCCTGCTCGAGACAGAGAGTACCTAAGACGCACACCACATGGCACCTTGTGGTTTTATCTGCGTGACCATGGGGAAAATATGAGGAAACTGGATGGTGTACCTACTTCAACCCTAGCTGCTCAGGTACGTGAACTGCAAGGAAATACAGCAGCAAGAAGAGGGGCTCCTAAGAAAAACGCTGCTCCAATTTCTGTTGGGCAGTTCCCCAGAGGCAGTAGAAGGGCTGATGTTATTCTTGACCCTGATGAAGGGACCTCTGCTTCTCATTTGCAAGAATTAATTGGCAGACACTCCAACCAGGACTAGAGGGGCCCTGCCTCTGGCCAGGTAGAGGAGAGGGAACCACAGCTCCTCTTGGCACCACGGCTACCTGTGTTACATTGGATGTTCAAAGGGAAAATTCCCACTACACACCATGCGACTGATGCTACGTGGAGTAAGTGGATAGTGGGCTCGAATGAGAAAACCTAATCACCCAGGAATCCTGGAAGAGATCATGGACTGGCCAGAAGGCAGAGATTTCGGAGTGCTGACAGAAGAGGTAACCTGTGCTGAAGAGGCACCACCATATAATGAGTTGCCAGAAGACAAAAAGCAGTATGTGTTGTTCACTGGTGGATCCTGCCATGTGGTAGGGAGCCATCGGAAATGGAAAGCGTGTGGAGTCCCACACGAGTTGTGGAGGCCATGGAAGGGGAAGGTGAGTTAAGTCAGTATGCAGAAGGGAAAACCATCCAAATGGCACTAGAAACAGCCAAAAGAGGAAAAGCACCAGTACTGTATCTCTCCACTGACTCATGGATGGTGGAAAATACCCTGTGGGGGTGGCTGCAGCAATGGAAACAGAGCAACTGGCAGCGCAGAGGTAAACCTATCTGGGCTGCTACCCTGTGGCAAGATATTGCTGCCTGGGTAGTAAACCTGGATGTAAAAGTATGTCATGTAGATGCCCACATGCCCAAGAGTCATGCTACTGAAGAACATCAGAACAACAAAGAGGTGGATCGAGCTTCAAAAACTGAAGTGGCTCAGGTGGACCTGGACTGGGGACGTAAGGGTGAGCTGTAGCTCAATGGGCCCATGAAACATCAGGACATCTGGGGAGGGATGCCACATACAGATGGGCTCATGATCGAGGGGTGGACCTGACCATTGAGGCTATCACACAGATCACCCATGAGTGTGAGACCTGTGCTGCAATCAAGAGAGCCATGAAGGTAAAATCTCCCTGGAACAGGGGGAGGTGGCTAGGGTTTCAATATGGTGAGGCCTGGCAAACTGACTATATCGGACTACTCCCACAAACCCGCCAAGGCAAATGTTACATACTCACCATGGTAGAAGCAACTACTGGGTGGCTGGAAACATATCCCGTAAACCATGCCACGGCCTGAAACACTGTCTTGGGCCTAGAAAGGCAAGTTCTGTGGCGTCATGGTACACCAGAGAGAACTGAGTCTGACAATGGGAGTAATTTCCGAAACAATCTTGTTACCTTCTGGGCCAAGAGGCATGATATTGATTGGGTGTATCACTTCCCTTATCACCCACTAGCCTCTAGAAAGGTTGAGAGGTACAATGGACTTTTAAAGACTATGTTAAAGAGCATTGGGTGCTAGGACATGGAAACAATGGGACATAAATCTACCAGAAGCCACTTGGCTAGTTAACAACAGGGGTCTGACAGCCATCCTGGTCCTGCTGAAACAAAACCCTTACACACTGTGGAAGGAGCTAAAGTCCCCGTAGTGCATGTAGGAAAGTGGGTGGGGAAGGCAGTGTGGGTTGCTCATGCCTTGGGAAAAGGAAACTCACTCGTGGGGTAGTCTTCGCCTAAGGACTGGGGTATACCTGGTGGGTCATGCAAAAGAATGGGCATATCAGGTGCGTGCCTCAAGGAGATTTAACCTTGGGAGAAAACTAATCTGTAATCTCATTTATATGTTGTAGGAAGATGCTGCATGATCAACGACAGGTCAACTTTGCAAGGAACTGGGCAAGTGCAACAAGGACTTGAGCTAAACTGGTGCTGGTGTCCAGACATTCAACTCCACCTGCCCTGAGTGACCACTTTGGCAGATGAAGACTAAATCGTCAACAGTTCTTATGAACATTTTCCGAGAAAGACCTATAGAATGAAAAGATATACCTACCTATCAATCTGTTAAAGAACAAGGAACAATGATGATGAGAATACTTATATGCTAAAGTATGGGGGACCTGAGAGTGACACAAATGTTATGGAATAAGGGGTGAAGGTTGTACTGGGTCTGGCTGGGATGGAGTTAACTTTCCCTGCAGCAACCCATACAGTGCTGTGCTCTGCACTTGTAGCTAGAACAGCAGTGATATCACACCAGTGTTGTGTCTGCTGCTGAGAAGTGCTGGCACAGCATCAGGACTCTCCCCAACCCTCCTAGGGGATGGGCAAAAAAGTGAGAAAGAAACATCACCAGGGCAGCTGACCTAAAACAACCAAAGGGATATTCCATACCATATGATGTCACACTCAGCAATAAAAAGTGGAAAAAGGAAGAAGAGGGGAGGGGTGGGCTCTCGTTGCAAAAATGTCTGTCCTCCTCCCGAACACCGGCTACGTGCATTGAGGCCCTGCTTCAAGGACATGGTCAAGCATCGCTCATTTGTGGGAAGTAGAGAGTAATGTCTTTCCTGTGCATTTCCACGTAGCCTTTACTTGTTTTGTTTTTTCCCTTTCCCCCTCCCTTTTCCCCTTTCTTTTTTTTTCTGTTTAGTTAAATTGTTTAATTAATAATACTATTTCCTTAATAATTATTTTTTCCCTTTAATTAAATTATCCTTATCTCAACCCATGAGTTGTTCTTTCCTTTACTTCTTCCCCTCCTCATCTGAGGAGGGGGAGTGAGAGAGCGGTTGTGGTGTTCAGCTGCCTAGCACGGTAAAACCACCACAATATGAGGAAGTGGGATGGTGAATCTACCTTGACCCTAGTTGCTCGGGTACGTGAACTGAAAGGAAATGCAGCATCAAGAAGAGGGTCTCCTAGGAAAAATGCTGCTCTGGTTTCTTTTGGGCAGCTCCCCAGAGGCAGCAGAAGGGCTGATGTTATTCTTGACACTGATGAAGGGACCTCTGCTTCACATTTGCAAGAATTAAGTGAGATAGTCCAACCAGAACAAGAGAGGCCCTGCCTCTGGCCAGGTAGAGGAGAGGGATAACCTGATTTATTAGACCGTGTGGATCCAATGGCCTGGCACATTGGAACCGCAGGAATACAAAGCTCTAGTGGACACTGGCACACAGTGTACCTTAATGCCATCAGGCTACCAAGGAACAGTACTCATCAGTATCTCTGGAGTGACAGGGGGATCCCAACAGCTAACTGTATTGGAGGCTGAAGTGAGCCTGACTGGGAATGAGTGGCAAAAGCATCCTATTGTGACTGGCCCAGAGGCTCCATGCATCCTTGGCATGGATTACCTCAAGAGAGGGTACTTCAAGGATCCAAAAGGGTACCGGTGGGCTTTTGGCATAGCTGCTTTGAGCACAAAGACTAGGCAGCTGTCTATCCTGCCTGGACTTTCAGAAGACCCTTCTGTTGTGGGATTGCTGAGGGTCAAAGAACAGCAAGTGCCAATTGCTACCACAGCGGTGCACCGGCAGCAATATTGCACCAACCAAGACTCCCTGATTCCCATCCATGAGTTGGTTCATCAGCTGGAGAGTCAAGGAGTGATCAGCAAGGCTTGCTCACCCTTTAATAGTCCTATATGGCTAGTGTGAAAGTCTAACGGTGAGTGGAGGCTAACAGTGGACTATCGCAGCTTGAATGAAGTCACGCCACTGCTGAGTGCTGCAGGGCCAGACATGCTAGAACTCCAATACAAACTAGAGTCAAAGGCAGCCAAGTGGTATGCCACAAATGATATCTCTAATGCATTTTTCTCCATCCCTTTGTCAGCAGCATGCAGACCACAGTTTGCTTTCACTTGGAGGGGAATCCAGTACACTTGGAATCGACTGCCCCTGCAGTGGAAAAACAACCCTACCGTTTGCCATGGACTGATCCAGTCTGCACTGGAACAGGGGGGAGCTCCTGCAGGACATTGATGACATCCTCGTGTGGGGCAACACAGCAGAAGAAGATTTTTTTTTGAGAAAGGGAAAATTCCAACTACACACCATGCAACTGACACTACGTAGAGTAAGTGGGTAGCATTAATTACACAGCAGTATCGAATGGGAAAACCTAAATGCCTAGGGAATCCTGGAAGAGAGCATGGACTGGCTGGAAGGCAGAGATTTCAGAGTACCGACAGAAGAGGTAATGCATGCCGAAGAGGCACCACCATATAATGAGTTGCCAGAAGACAAAAAGCAGTATGTGTTGTTCATTGATGGATCTCTTGCGTGGTAGGGAGCCATTGGGAGCGGAAAGATGCTGTGTGGAGTCCCACACGACGAGTTGTGGAGGCCGTGGAAGGGGAAGGTGAGTCAAGTCAGTATGCAGAAGTGAAAGCCATCCAAATGGCCCTAGAAATTGCTGAAAAAAATAAATGGCCAGTACTGTATCTCTCCACTGACTCATGGATGGTGGAAAATACCCTGTGGGGGTGGTTACAGCAATGGAAAGACAGGAACTGGCAGCACAGAAGTAAACCTATCTGGGCTGCTAACCTGTGGCAAGATATTGCTGCCCAGGTAGTAAACCTGGCTGTTGTTATGGTTTAACCTGGCTGGCAGCTAAGAACCACATAGCCATTCGCTCACCCTCTCCCCTCTGGGATGGGGGAGAGAATTAGAAAGAAATGAAAACCTCTGGGTTGAGATAAAGACCATTTATTAGGACAGAAAAGAAAGGAAAATAATGATAATAATAATAATGATGATAATAATGATGATAATAATAATAGTACTACTAATAATAATGTGTACAAACAAGTGATGCACAATGCAATTGCTCACCACCCGCTGACCGATGCCCAGCCTATCCCCGAGCAGCCAGTCCCCCCAACCCGGCCAGCCCCCCCTATATTAATTATTCAGCATGGCGTCAGATGGTATGGAATACCCCTGTGGCCAGTTTGGGCCAGCTGTCCTGGGTCTGTTCCCTCCCAGCTCCTGCTGCAGCCCCAGCCTGCCCGTGGCAGAACAGTGTAAGAAGCTGAAAAGTCCTTGGCTTAGTGTAAGCACTGCTCTGCAACTATTAAAACATCAGTGTGTTATGAACATTATCCTCATCCTAAATCCCAAACAGTACCATACCAACTACTAGGAGGAAAATTAACTCTATCCTAGCCAAAACCATGACAGCTGTAAAGGTACATCACGTAGATGCCCACATGCCCAAGAGTCATGCTACTGAAGAACATCAGAACAACAAAGAGGTGGATCGAGCTTCAAAAATTGAAGTGGCTCAGGTGGACCTGGACTGGGGACGTAAGGGTGAGCTGTAGCTCAATGGGCCCATGAAACATCAGGACATCTGGGGAGGGATGCCACATACAGATGGGCTCGTGATCGAGGGGTGGACCTGACCATTGAGGCCATCACACAGATCACCCATGAGTGTGAGACCTGTGCTGCTATCAAGAGAGACATGTAAAATCTCAAGAGAGCCATGTAAAATCAAGAGATCCAGGTAAAATCTCCCTGGAACAGGGGGAGGTGGCTAGGGTTTCAATATGGTGAGGCCTGACAGATTGACTATATCGGACCACTCCCACAAACCCACCAAGGCAAACAGTGCATACTCACCATGGTAGAAGCAACTACTGGGTGGCTGGAAACATGCCCCATAAACCATGCCACGGCCTGAAACACTATCTTGGACGGAAAGGTAAGTGTTGTGGCATCATGGTACACAACAGAGAATTGAGTCTGACAATGGGAGTCATTTCCGAAACAATCTTGTTATACATTCTGGGCCAAGAGGCATGGTATTGATTGGGTGTATCACTTCCCTTATCACCCACTAGCCTCTGGAAAGGTTGAGAGGTACAATGGACTGTGTTACTATGTTACGAGCTCTGGGTGCTAGGACATGGAAACACCGGGACGTGAATTTACCAGAAGCTACTTGGCTAATTAACACCTGAGGGTCTGAGAACCATCCTGGTCCTGCTGAAACAAAATCCTTACATACAGTGGGAGGAGCTAAAGTCCCTGTAGTGCATGTAGGGAAGTGGATGGGGAAGGCGGTGTGCTTTGGTATGTATGGCAAGAGGGTTGCTCCTGCCTCGGGAAAAGGCAAACCCACTCGTGGGATTGTCTTCGCCCAAGGATCAAGGTACACCTGGTGGGTGATGCAATAGGATGGGGATATCAGGTGTGTGCCTCAAGGAGATGTAACCTTGGGACAAAGGTAATCTGTAATCTAAGTTATATGTTGTAGGAAGACACTGCAGGATCAATGACAGGTCAGCTTCGCAAGGTACCGGGCAAGGGCAGCAATCAGGCTGGGGGTGGGCACAAGAGGTGAGGAAGGAACATCACCAGGGCAGCTGACCTAAACCAACCAAAGGGATATTCCATACCATATGATGTCACACTCAGCAATAAAATGTGGGAAAAGGAAGGAGAGGGGGGGTGTAGGCTCTCGTTGTGAAAACACCTGTCCTCCCAAACAATGAGGCCCTGCTTCAACGATGTGGTCAAGCATCAATCATTGGTAGGAAGTAGAGAGTAATTTCTTTCCTTTGCACTTCCACACGGCCTTTGATTGTTTTTGGTTTTTTGTTAGTTTGTTTTCCTTCTCCCCCTTCCCTTTTTCCTTCAGTTATTTAATTAATAATAATTTTCCCTTAATTATTTTTCCTTTAATTAAATTATCCTTATCTCAACCCATGAGTTGTTTCTTTCCTTTTCTTCTTCCCCTTCTCTCCTGAAGAGGGGGAGTGAGAGAGTGGTTGTGGTGGAATTCAGCTGCCTAGCAAGGTAAAACTACCACAACTGGATACCCCGTCCATGGTTTTCCACTTGCCTTGGTGACATAAAAAAAATCTTCCCTGAACGGATACCTTTCCTACATGCCTGACAAAAGTTGCCTACAGAGGCTGAGGGCTTGTGCCTCTTTTCCAACCACTTTGTCAACAGCCCTTTCCATAGTGAATGTCCCAAATGCCTGGCTTCCCTGCCCTCTAATTCCATGCTTCTGGCCCCGTTATCCCAGCACTGGAGCAGCCAGGTTACAGTATTCTCCTGAAGGATGGCTAAAATATAAAGTACTTCAGATTAACTGCTTTATGTTGATAAGAAAATGGTCTACATTTTGCAACTCTGCCACATTTTTGTCACCCTTTTGAATTTACTGATTTAAATCAGTAAGGGAGAAAGTCAGGAAAGAAGGAAAATCTGTTAGTTGACCTTTTTCTGATTACAGAAAAATAGAATCATAGAATAGCTTGGGTTGGAAGGGACATTATAGATTATCTAGTTACAAAACCCTGGCCATAGGCAGGGATGCCACCCACTAGATCTAACTAACTTTCTGAGAAGTCCCGACTCCCCTATTCTGAATTTGTAACAGCAGTCTCTCCTCCTTCTTCCACTCCAGATACTCCTATTTGAGGTGGAATTACTCTCGGTCTGGGGTGGGGTGGGTGTTAGTTCTTTCCCATTCTTGCATAGCTTCCTGCCAAATCGTTCCCCTCCTAAACATTCTTCTCCAGTGAATAACATACTCAAGACAAATTAGGCCTAATGAAACGGATTTGACTGTTCTGCTAGGCCCTCAATTAAAGACTTAATTTCCTTCTTAAAACTCCTAACCTCTCTGCTGGTAAGGCAGGAGTGGCATCGGCCCCGTGTCGGACCTGCAGGGCCCCAAGGCCCCACCGGAACCCCCCCCTGCCCGCCTCCACTCCTGCTGCTCTGCAATCCCTGGCGTGACTTCTACAGGGACAGCATCAGTTACAGTCCCTTTCTCCCCTCCTGGAGCAGCTGCCACTGCCTCCGGTGCAATATTAGGATTATAGGGAGCATAACTTGATTCCTCCTCTGAAAACAGAACCTTATTGTTTACATATAAATTTCAAGCCTGAATTTTCATCAGACCCATGTTTTGGCCAAAATACCGAAGTTCCTTTTACTGGCTTTTAGGCCAGACAACTACACAATAACTAACCATTTCATTTTCCTTTTTAATTTTCATCTTTTTCCCTAGTTTTTGGGTTGTTTTTCCAAATCCTTATCATTCTCTCGAAAGGACTATCTTTAGGCACAGTCCCGGGGTCTCCACCCCCACCCTGCTGACTCTTGGAACCCTTCATCCCCATCTCTTCCTGACGTGCTGCTGTGGACTTTACCACCCACAGGGTACCACACACCTTCACCTTGGATTAGGACAGAGGTGGGGTGAACTGCCGAGCACCTCACCTCACCGTACTCGGGGTACCGTACACCTAAGGGCCCAAACCCCCCGAGACTCTCTTTTGGTCATCTGTCTTTCGCTTTGTCCCTCTCCAGCCAAGGGGACTTAGTTCATCCCTTCGCAGGACTACAGAACCTCACGGATCGGGACTCCACACTTGCTTCGCACTAAAAGTGTGTCTCATTCACACTCCACACAAGAGTCTCCCCAAACCCAACCCGAGGTAAGGAACGGTAAAGTTTCCCTTACCTTGGTCTGTGCACGGCTTCCCGGTCCGAGTTATCAGCAGTAATCCCTGTGCCTGTACCTGATCTGGGCTGGGCTGTGTCTGGGCTGTGCCTGTGGTATGTCAGTGCTGGCCTCCCTTCTCCCCAGAGCTTCGCAGAGCCTGTCTTCAGATTAACAGTCTCGGTCCTTTGCCGGCCATACCGAGACAACCCACCACCCCCAATGGGACCGCTGAAATCAGCAGGGTACACCTTCCTGTCTGTGGTGGCAAGAACTCTTCAGTAGGCGACAAGATCCTGCATGAGCCCTCAAATTGTGAGAAAACTCTCAAATAATTTTCTTCAGACTGGGTCTTCTGTGAAGCTATTTTAAGCTATTTTATTTGCGATTGCAATGGCAGGCGTCCTGCCAATTAGGAATGCATTTTAGTAAACATATCATAACCTTTTATTCCCTATTACCTGACACCTGATCACTTCCTCTGTTTCCTCATTGGCTGAGTACTACAGGTTCACAAGCTACTCGATGCTCCTCTGTACCATATATGTACAATTTTTCTTTTTATCAACCCTTTAATTTCTCCCTTTTCTTTTTATTTCCCCTTTCTTATGTTTTTTCTTATGCTTTGAGAACCTGTGATCTTTGTTTTACTGTTCCCACACTGCTCATCCTGTTTTTCTCAAGCTTCCACCTTATTTTGGAACAGTGAGGCCTTCTACTGTCCATTTATCTACTTAGCATTTCTCCTTATTATGAGTACACAACTACCTTGGAATACAGAAAAGTAATTCTCTACTGCAAAAGTAATTCTACTGCAAAAACACAACTGAGTTTCTCACATCTCTAAGACTCAATTTTGGAGTTTTAGAAAGCAGGAATTCTTTTTATTGCAGTGCTGGATGCATGGGGGAATAGTTCCTCCTAGCGTGCATACCTGGCTCAAAATCTCTTCAGCTTATATACACTGCAGGCGTTACATTTGCTAACGTTTTCCCATAAGGCATATACATATTCAATACTTTCCCCTCAAATACTTTACCCATTTACACAGTGTATGCTCCTTTGGGCATGCGCTCTTAAATGGGTCAGTGGCCGGTGGTCTTTAGGGGTCTTTGAGACCACCCTTCCAGTAGTCATTTTCTTGGTGTGCTCTAGTTGAACTCTACCTTAATGCATGCGCAGTGTGGGTCATCCCAGATGGTTCAACTCTTTTTCCCACTTATCTGATCCTAACCTGGTCCTAGTGGGTTTTAATCACAATGCTCTGCAAGGCCTAAGGCTTCTTAGCTGTATGTGCATACTATTAACAAAGCTCAAGGATTTCTTATCATAGAATGGCTTAGGCTGGAAGGGACCTTATAGATTATCTAGTTACAAAATCCTGGCCATGAGCAGGGATGCCACCCACTAGATCAGGTTGCTCAGGGCCTCATCTAACATGGTCTTGAATACCTGCAGG
>MU011794.1:26061-51718 GCA_011074415.1 Stictonetta naevosa
ATGGTAGTGATGACACACAGTATTATATAATAATTAACATAATACAAGTCAACTCATGGGCTATTCTCACCCAGTATTAAATCCCCTTGAGGTACACACCGGACCTCCCCGTTCTTTTGCATTACCCACCAAGTGCATCCAGGTCCTTGAGCAAAAGCAATCCCACTAATGGGTTTGCCTTTTCCTGAGGCAGGAGTAGCCCAGACTGTTTTACCCATCATGTTTCTTACATGCACTACAGGAACTTTATCCCCTTCTACAGTACGTAGCAGGTTTGATTGGGCAGGTCCAGCTCGGTTGGCAGATCCCCTAGTATTGACTAACCAGGTGGCCCTTGCCAAATGTGTATCCCAATTTTTGAATGTCCCAGCACCCATTGCTTTCAGTGTAGTCTTTAACAGTCCATTGTATCGCTCAACTTTACCGGAAGCTGGTGCGTGATAGGGAATGTGATACACCCACTCAATACCATGTTCTTTGGCCCAAGTGTCTATAAGGTTGTTTCGGAAATGAGTCCCGTTGTCTGACTCAATTCTTTCTGGGGTTCCATGTCACCATAGGACTTGCTTTTCAAGGCCCAGGATAGTGTTTCGGGCGGTGGCATGGGGCACAGGATATGTTTCCAGCCATCCGGTGGTTGCTTCCACCATTGTAAGTACGTGGCGCTTGCCATTGCGGGTTTGAGGGAGTGTGATGTAATCAATCTGCCAGGCCTCTCCATATTTATATTTCAGCCATCGTCCTCCATACCAAAGAGGCTTTGACCGTTTGGCTTGCTTGATTGCAGCACATGTTTCACAATCATGAATAACCTGTGCTATAGTGTCCATGGTCAGGTCCACCCCTCGATCACAAGCCCATCTGTATGTTGCATCTCTATCTTGATGGCCTGAGGTGTCATGGGCCCATCGGGCTATAAATAATTCACCCTTATGTTGCCAGTCCAGGTCCACCTGAGACACTTCAATCTGAGCAGCCTGATCCACCTTCTGGTTGTTTTGATGTTCTTCAGTAGCCCGATTCTTGGGCACATGAGCATCTACGTGGCATACATTTACAACCAGGTTCTCTACCCGGGCAGCAATATCTTGCCACAATGAAGCAGCCCAGATGGGTTTCCCCTTGTAATGCCAGTTGTTCTGTTTCCATTGCTGTAACCACCCCCACAGGGCATTTTCTACCATCCATGAATTAGTATAGAGATAGAGAACTGGCCACTTTTCTCGTTCAGCAATATCTAAAGCCAGCTGAATGGCTTTCACTTCTGCAAACTGACTCGATTCACCTTCTCCCTCAGTAGCTTCTGCAACTCGTCGTGTAGGACTCCATACAGCAGCCTTCCATCTCCGATACTTTCCCACATACGACAGGACCCATCAGTGAACAGGGCATATCTCCTCTCATTTTCTGGTAGCTTGTTGTACAATGGGGCTTCTTCAGCAGGGGCCACCTACTCCTCCGGTGATATCCCAAAGTATTTGCCTTCTGGCCAGTCCACAATCACTTCGAGGATCCCTTGGTGACTGGGATTTCCTATTCGAGCCCACTGAGTAATCAGTGCAACCCACTTGCTCCATGTAGCATCAGTTGCATGATGTGTAGAGGGGACTCTTCCTTTGAACATCCAGCCCAGTACTGGCAGTCGGGGTGCCAGGAGGAGCTGTGCTTCAGTACCGACCACTTCTGAAGCAGATCGAACTCCTTCATATGCTGCTAGTATCTCCTTTCGGTTGGAGTGTAGTGGGCCTCAGATCCTCTGTATCCCTGACTCCAAAACCCTAGGGGTCGACCTCGAGTTTCCCCAGGTTCTTTCTGCCAGAGGCTCCAGGTGGGGTCATTCTCCCCGGCTGCGGTGTAGAGCACATTCTTTACATCTGGTCCTGTTCGGACTGGCCCAAGGGCTACTGCATGAACTATTTCCTGCTTAATTTGTTCAAAGGCTTGTCTTTGCTCAGGGCCCCATTCAAAATCATTCTTCTTACGGGTTACTTGGTAGAGCAGGCTTACAATCAGACTGTAATTTGGAATGTGCATTCTCCAAAACCCCACGACTCCTAGGAAAGTTTGTCTTTCTTTTTTGCTAGTTGGTGGAGACATAGCTGTAATTTGTTTACTCACATCTCCCATTTCTTTATTAACAAAGAAAGCGCGATTAACACAAATTAAGTAAGCACCATTAACACAAACAAAACACAGAGAAAAACTACCAGGCATACTAATTCTATATTTAACAAACTTTGTAACCACATCCCTGGGAGAGGCAGGCACTGAGTGCTGCCCAGCCAGGGGGGGCTCTGGCTGCCCCTCCAACTCCTGGAGTCCTTGTTTGTGGGTCCTGCATATGCCAGTGGGACCCTTCCAGACGTTGTTTTTTGTTTGAGCTGGAGTCCAAACCACAGAGGAGGGTGCTGGGATCACGTTAAGGCAGATGATGAGATGGCTGGACAGACCCATCGTGCTGACACCCATCTAGGACCAGCTCCTGTTAAAACACAAGCACAACCTCGGCCCCGGGTTATTAGAGTGTAGGGCCCTTCCCAATGACTGGTGCTTTAATTTTTTACCATGACTTGTGCCATTTAACCAAGTTTCTCCCAGATCTCTAACAGATCTGTCTGTCTCCCAGATCAGTCTGTTGCCTTTTCTCCTGCATGGACAGATGAATGGACCTTCCTCTGTCCATCGATTTAAAAATTTAAGAACATAGCATGGTTTATCTTTTCCTGGGGGTCACACCCCTACTCCCCCTTTTTTGTTTTAGAAGCATAGTTTTAGGGTACCATGGGCCTGTTCAATAATTACTTGACCCGTGGGGAGAATGAGGTATACATGTCAGATGTTGAATGCCCCACTTCTAAAAAAAAAGTGGGTTTCATGGGCCCCATATCCTGGCCCATTATCTGTTTTAATCATTTTTGGAACTCCTAATTTCGCAAAATCTGACGGAAGAGGTTTACACACATCCTTTGCCTTTTCTCCTGCATGAACAGATGCAAAAATACAATCAGAAAAGGTATCAATTGAAACATAAACAGAGCAAATTTTTCTGAATTCTGGCAAGTGTTTAACAAACAATCCTTTAAGTCTATTACTATTAATGTCCATGACTGGGGGAGCATAGTGGGAGATGGTAATCCTGGTTGAAGTGCTCCCGTATCTTCCATGACTTCATTAATTTTTCTCAGATCGCATAACAGTGTAGTGGGTTTACATGGCAAGGTTTTGGTAGCAGGGGGCCATAGGGGTGGCTTCTGTGAGAAGGATCTCGAAGCTGCCCCATGTTAGATAAGGGCCCCACTGCTGACCAGAGCTGAGCCAATAAGTGATGTTGTTTTGCGCCTCTGTGAGAGCATATTTAAGATGGAAAAAAAACGCTGCGCCTCACAGCAGCTGGGAGAGTAAGATGAGTGAGAAACAGCCTTGAGGCGCCAAGGTCAATGAAGAAGGAGGGGGAGAGGTGCTCCAGGCGCCGGAGCAGAAGTTCCCTGCGGCCTGTGGTGAGGACCATGGTGAAGCAGGATGTCCCCCTGCAGCCCATGGAGTACCACGGTGGAGCAGGGTTCCATGCTGCAGCCTGTGGAGGAGACCACAGTGGAGCAGGTAGACCTGTACCGATGGAGGCTGTGGCCTGTGGAAGACCCCTGCAGGAGCAGATTCCAAGCCAGACCTGTAGGCCGTGGAAAGGAGACCACGCAGGAGCAGGTGACCTGGCAGGAGCTGCTGCCCGTGGGGGACCCAGGTTGGAGCAGTTTGCTCCTGAGGGATGGACCCCGTATACGGACCCATATCTGGACCAGTTCTTGAAGATCTGATCGCCAATTTCCAGCGACTTTCTATACGAGCTTCTTTGAGTGGTTTGCTTAGTTTGGCCGAACCTGTCTTCATGAGACGATCAATGTCCTTGTTCCTGTCCTGGTCCCTGTTCTGCTAGCCTGTCCCTATTCATTCCTTTTCTGTTTTTGTCCCTGTCCTGTTAGCCTGTTCCTGTTCCTGTTCTTCATGTCCCTATTTGTTTTCTTCATGTCCCTGTTCATTTTCTTCATGTCCCTGTTCGTTTTCTTTATGTCCCTGTTTGGGCGCCATTTGTGGCGTTATGACCACACAGACACCAGGGTTCTTTTAGGATCGGTAACTACTATTTCTTCCTTGATGACATAACTTCATTATATATCTGTTGCCTCGTCATATTGAGGACAGGCTCCCTTCTTATACCATTCCCCTACAGCAGTACTTTTCCACTCACTATTCATTGGTCAACAACTTTGCCCGGCAACCGCAAACAACCAGCAACCCCCATGCCCCAAGGACCAGAGAACAAGCAACCCAAGATGGCAAGGCATCTCCTGAATCACCCCTCCTTGTTCCTTTTAAAATCTTTACATTCCTGATAGCCTCATCGTTAAGAGTCTGATCTTATCACCAACCATGGGGCTTGTCGACCCCCATGGCCACACTCCCACACAGGTCCTTTGACTTTATTTTGTTTTATGGCAAAACCGGATTTGGACTATTTTCTTCACTTTCTCAGAAACTTCCTCTGCTGTGTTGCCCCACATGATGATGTCATCAATGTACTGCAGGTGTTCAGGAGCTTCCCCCAAGTTCCAGCGCAGACTGGATTAGTCCATGGCAAATTGTAGGGCTGTGTTTCCACCCCTGGGGCAGCCGATTCCAGGAGTATTGGACACCCCTCCAAGTGAAAGCAAACTGTGGCCTGCACTCTGCTGCTAGAGGGATGGAGAAAAACACATTGGCGATATCAATTGTGGCGTACCACTTGGCTGCCTTTGATTCCAGTTCGTACTGGAGTTCTAGTATGTCCTGCACTGCAGCACTCAGCGGTGGCGTGACTTCGTCTAGGCCACAATAATCCACTGTTAGTCTCCACTCACCATTAGACTTTCGCACTGGCCATATGGGGCTATTAAAAGGTGAATGAGTCTTGCTAATCACTCCTTGGCTCTCCGGTTGACGAATTAGCTTATGGATGGGAATCAGGGAGTCTCGGTTGGTGCGATATTGCCGCCGGTGCACAGCTGTGATAGCGATTGGCACCTGCTGTTCTTCGACCCTCAGCAATCCCACAACAAAAGGGTCCTCCAAGAGACCAGGTAAGGTAGACAACTGTTTAATGCCCTCTGTCTCCATGGCAGCTATGCCAAAAGCCTTCTCGGGTCCTTGAAATATCCTCTCCTGAGATTTTCTATGACAAGGATGCACGGAGCATCCTGGCCAGTCACAATACGGTGCTTTTGCCACTCATTCCCAGTTAGACTCACTTCAGCCTCCAATACAGTTAACTGCTGGGATCCCCCCGTCACCCCATAAATACTGATGGGTTCTGGCCCTTTATAACTTGATGGCATTAGAGTACATTGTGCACCGGGGTCTACTAAAGCCTTCTATGCGTCTGACGTGCCAGGCCATCGAATCCACACAGTCCAATAAACTTGATTGTCCCTTTCCTTCCCCTGGCTGGAGGCAGGGCCCCTCTAATCCTGGTCAGAATCTTCATTTCTGTGTCTGGAGGACTGCCTGCTGGAAGTTGTAGCAGCAAGTTTCTCAGAGAACCCCTTTTTCCCGATTGTTTTCTTTTGCAACTCATGTACCCGTGCCTCTAGGGTTGAGGTGGATTTTCCATCCCATTTTCTCATGTCCTCTCCATGGTCACGTAGGTAAAACCACAGGGTGGCACGAGGTGTGTACCCACCATATCATCTTCCTTGCACAGATGGACGCTTACCCCTGATAGCTGAGACACTGGTTTGTACAGGAGGGGAGGAAAATAATCTCTCTTCAAGGTGGTAGACCTTTTCAGAAAGTTTCTCCACAGCCGAGACGCAGGCCTGTAAGGAAGAAGAGAGACTTTCTTCGTACTGCCGGAGTTGTTTAGCCACTTCATCCACTGTGGGTTCCTCATCCTCTTTCCAGGCCATTATTGCCAATGAGCTGGCATATGATGATGATGCACTCCATACAAACTTCCAACACATGGGTCGTGTACACTTGACGTCATCTGGATCTGTGGATGTTTGTCCGTTGTCTGGGTCCTCATAAATCACCTCCCGTATGGCTAATTCCCTCAGGTACTGGATTCCCTTCTCCGTAGTGGTCCACTTGCCTGGTAGACATGCAAGTTCATCCTTGAAGGGATACCATTCCTTCACAGCATACAGGAGACGCCTCCAGAGGCTGTAAGATCGTGCTTCATCTCCAATTGCTTTGTCAATGCCTGCATCTCTAGCAAGGGATCCCAGCCACCTGGCTTCCCTGCCCTCTAATTCCAGACTATTGGCTCCGGTGTCCCAGCACTGGAGCAACCAGGTGACAAGCTGCTCACCAAAATCTTTTCGCACATCTCGTAGTTCACGCTGGTATAGGTTTTGGGTAATTACTGTTGATTTTTCGACATCCTCATCTTCATCCTCCTGCATCTCTGATGGCCCAGCCTCGTCTTCTCTATACCTAGACCTAGCAGAAGACTCTCTGCGTTCTAAACAACCTGAATCTCTATATCATTTATTCACCTTGTCTACAGAGGCAACTTGCACTGCTACAGCTCGTTTCTCTGACTCAGCCACAGGGTCTACCACAGGGGTTGGAATACCCTCTGCAGGGGCAACTTGCACTGCTACAGCTTGTTTCTCTGACCCAGCCACAGGGCCTGCCACAGGGGTTGGAATACACACTGGGCCAGCCACAGGGGTTGGAACAACCTACGGGCCCATCACAGGAGCTGGGATGACTGCTGGGCCCATCACAGGGCTTGGAGCAGCTGCAGGAGCTGGAGTGGCTGCAGGAGCCTGAATGGCTGCAGGAGCTGGAATGGCTGTGGGAGCCAGAGTGGCTGCAGGAACTGGAACGGCTGCAGGAGCTGGAGTGGCTGCGGGAGTTGGAGAGGCTGCAGGGTCCATCGCAGGGGTTGGAGTTGCTGTTGGGCCTGTCACAGCATTTGGAGTGGCTGCAGGGTCTGTCACTAGGTTGATAGTAGCATCAATTGCAGCTCGATAGGCATAGACCAGACCCCAGCATGCTACAGTGATTTGTGTCTCTTTGGAACTGCCAGAGTCATGACACCCTTTTTTCAAGCATTCTACCAGTTTTTTAGGATTTTGCAGTTGTTCAGGGGTGAATTTCCAAAACACTGGAGGTGCCCACTGCTCTAGAAACCTGCCCATATCCTCCCACACTCCCTGCCACTCACAACTATCCCGCCTCAGGACAGATCTCTGGATGGCATTCCTAAGTAGTTGTTTAACCTTAAACAAAACCTGAAGCGCATTCAGGAGACATAACAATAACACCGTGCTGGTCTGAACATCCCATGGATATTGAAAATCTATGAGAACAATCGTAACTAGCTCATAGGATAAGAGGGTGATGAAGGAGAAAGGGAGAGTGACAGTCCTGTGCTAGGATTTATTTCCCCCTTTGAGACAGGTGAGTTCCATCCATCAACAATAGGCCAGAGGTCAAGTAAACTGCCCTGTGATCAAAGAACCCAATGTTCCTGTCTCAACACCAGCCTCTCAGGCGATTATTCATTACCTGTGTTTTCCTAGCCCTCTCCGTGTCCTTCACCTCCCCAGAAGGAATAGAACAAAACACGATTTGTGCTCACGCTCCTTGAACTATTCTCCCTAAACCCCTAAAATCTCTCTTCATAGTTTGCAGGCTTCTCTGAGTGATTTCATCACTGCCCACTTGAACTATGAGTAATGGGTAATAATCAGTGGGGGAGTATAAGCATAACCAGCTCCAGGAGTTTTCTAGTTATATCCCTGACCCAGACCCCTGGTAGGCAGCACACTTCCCCCTACAGCTCAGATCTGGTCTGCAAATGGGGCCTCCGTTCTTCTAAGAAGGGAGTCGCCTACCACAACTGTGGTGGTTTTACTCAGGTGGGCAGCCAAGTTCCACCACAGCCGCTCTCTCACTCCCCCCTCCTCAAAGTAGAAGGGGGAGAAAATATGACACAAAAAAAAAAAAAACAAAAAAAAAACAAGGCCACGCAGAAGCACAGAGATAAAGAGGGAAAAAAAAAAGTTATTAAAAAGTTATTCTCTACTTCCCATCAACGAGTGATGTTCAGCCACATCCTGGGAAGCAGGGCCTCAAAATGTGTAACGGTTGTTCGGGAGGACAGCCCCCTCCCCCACGAGATCCCCCAATTTATTGCTGAGTGTGACATCATGTGGCATGGAATATCCCTTTGGTTGGTTTAGGTCAGCTGCCCTGGTAATGTCCCCTCCCCATCAATTGCCCACCCCCAGCCTGCTGGCTCTTGGGGGCTTGGAGGGAGTTCTGATGCTGTGCCAGCACTATGCAGCAATAGACACAACACTGGAGTGATACCAGTGCTGTTTCAGCTACGAGTGCAGAGCACAGCACTGTATGGGCTGCTGCAGGGAAAGGTGACTCCATCCCAGACAGACACAGCACTTATTCCATAACATTTGTGTCACACTCAGGTCCTACATATTTTAGTATATAGATATTCTCATCACCATTGTTCCCTGTCCATTAAAATATTTATAGGTCTGTACTTCTTTTCGTTCCACAGGCCTTTCCCCAAAATGTTCATAAAAGCTGTTGATGGTTTCAGCTTCATCTGTCAAAGTGATCACTCAGGGCAGGTGAAGTTGGTTTTCTTGACACCAGCACCAGCTTAGCTCACGTCACTGTTGCACTTGCCCGGTTCCTTGCGAAGTTGACCTGTCATTGGTTCTGCAGTGTCCTCCTACAACACACAACTTAGATTACAGATTATTTTTCTCCCAAGGTTAAATCTCCTTGAGGCACGCACCTGATATCCCCATTCTTTTGCATGACCCACCAGGTAATGGTCCTTGGGCAAAGACTACCCCACGAGTGAGTTTCCTTTTCCCAAGGCAGGAACAACCCACACCACCTTCCCCATCCACTTTCCTACATGCACTACGGGGACTTTAGCTCCTTCCACAGTGTGTAAGGGTTTTGTTTCAGCAGGACCAGGACAGCTCTCAGACCCCCTGTTGTTAACTAGCCAAGTGGCCTCTGGTAGATTTATGTCCCAATATTTCCACGTCCCAGCACCCAGTGCTGGTAACATAGCACCCAGCACAACAACCACCCTTCTTTCTTTCCTGACAGAGGCAGTCTGAATGTGTGGAGTCTTCTTCCTCGGTAACCTCTTTAGGGAACCTTCCCACACCTCCCCACTTACCTCCCCTTCATTGTCCAATACTACAAACCTACTGCTTAGGGGGACCTGGGGACACGAGGGAAGTGTGTGTGTGTGGGGGGGGGGGGGGGGCCGGGTTCGCCCACGATGCCGAGCACGGACCCCCCTCCAAACCTCCCCATCCCTCAGGTCCCCCTCCTCTGCCCGACAAGGGCAGGGCAGGGGGTCCACCACCAATTATGGGGCATCTCCCTGGCGCCTTTCTATCTGGCATGCCAGGGAGCTACTCCACTAGTCAATCTCCCGCTCACAGACCCTGATGGGCCTGTCTCTCAACCTGCTCTTTCAGCTCTGCTGAGACATGGAGTTAGAAATTAGAGGGCGATTGATTAAGAATGAATATGTAGGCAACACTCATTGCTTAATATGTGCTACGTTTGTGATGTACTGTGCTTGTGCTGCACTTAGGCCTCCAGATAACAGGAGACCCTGGGACCCCAAGAACCAGATGAAACAAACCTTATGGCTTGGACTGTGACCAAGGGCTCAGAGAGCATGTGCAAGGAGATGAGGTAAAAAGTTCAACTCTGATGAAGACGTCTTACTTCATCCTGATGACCACCCAAACGACCACCAGAGAGTACTACGCAAGCACAGAAGGACTGATAAGATAATTAGCATACAAAGCGGGGCTAGGCGGAGCTAAGAAATGAATATGCATAGATGTGTGGCGAAACTTAATGCATATGTAATGTTTTAGGGGATAAAAGAGAATGCGAGTGAGCAAAATTATTGTGTATGCCTTTGGGAGCTATCCCGCATGCGCCCGGTGCCAAAATAAACCACATACCTACTTTAGAACACCTGCTTTGGAACTCATTTGCTTTTGAGTTGTAGAGTTCTTCCGCGAATCATTTTGGTGAGCCATGCAGGAGACTCTCTGCCTGCCCACAGGAGTGGCCTCGCTGCAGACGTTCTAGCGCACACCAGGCACAGTTCCCTGGAGGAACTCTGCTCCTCGGCCACTCACTGCGGGGGCAGACAACGACCTGCTGGACTGCAGAGAAACGGTATGTGCTTCATTTACAGAAGGGGCCCCATAATGGGCAGCTGGTAAATTGTGCAGAGACGTCTGGCATACAGCATAGACCCAGAGGGGAGGGGGGTACCCTACAGGCTGACAGACTGAGTGGTTAAGGGGGGATTTGCTGACCGATAGAGCAGCCACTAACAATCTTGGGAGCAGATCCGAGGTTACCACTGCATCCTAGTTTTGGGTGCCAGGACAGACCTGCTAATGACTGTATAAGAAGCAGGAGAAGGGTAAGCGGGCCTCTCACAATTGTGACAAGGTTACCTGAATAATATTTGCAGCTGCTGGAAGGATACTAACTGGAGTAGAAATAATTGCATGTTTTATTTTTTAAATGTCTGAGTATTTTGTGTTGAAAGCATTTTTGTGAGTGTATGTGTTTGAGAGAAAGTATCATTGTAGAGTGAGTCACTTCACGAAGAACACAGAGACAATACTTGTTTGGTTGGTTATCATTCTAAATTACATATTCTTGTGGTATGAATGAGATGTGCTAGGGGCCTCTTTGTGTGACTGCGTGATTGTGCTGTGTGAGTGAGTCGCAGCATTACTGCGAAGCGAGTGTGGAGTTCTGATCCGTGGTTCCATATTCTCCACAAGGGGAACAGCCAGAGACGAACAAAGCGTGTGATAGGTTGAATGAATATTTTGAGGAAGAGAGACTGAGAAACAATTTGCATGGAAACTTAACAAAAGGGTAACAAAAGCCAAAATAAAAGAATAATAGAAGAAGTTGTAAAATGGGAAATAATAAAGGAGGTATTTTGAAAAAGAGTCCCTTAGGCTGTGTACTTGCTCATTGGAAAGACATTGTTGGGACTGGAGGTACAGAAAGTAAGAAAACCCTTATCAAATATTGTAATCAGTGGTGGCCACTATATAAGTTAGAGGATGGGGCCAAGAGGCCCCTCAATGGGACAAAAGACTATAATACCTGCCGGAGTGGGAGACAGACCCGGAGTAACGACGCAACCTCGATGCGAGTATAATCGTTCTCCTTTATTGCATGTTCTAACAAAGTATATATAGGCTACTCCCTACAGCACGCACCAACAACAACTTATGATTGGTCTAGCTTCTCTGGCACTAATATAATTGGTACAACGGTGTCGTCTCTCCTCCTGAACATAGTTCCGCATATTCTAGTTGTAACATCACTCAAGGTTATCAACTCTGGGCCTACATTATCTTCACGGTCCTTCAAAACCTGAGTTGCTCATTGTAATTAAATCATGCCCCTTCTCACTTAACTATGACTCCACAATTCCCCCTTCTTGTTTTTGAGCAACCAAACGCTTTCTATACATTTTTCTATCAAGCACTGCAGACATTGCAATAAGCAAGGCACAATAAGCAACAGGGTGAAAATCACATGCAGGATTATGATTGTAAAGTAGTGTGCCTACTAGAATCTACATCAGTCAACAAGCCACTAAACATTAGGGATGGTGCTTCGCAGCGATGCTGCTTCTCACTCGCACAGCACAATCACGCAAAGAGGCCTCTTGCACTTTTCATTCATACCACAAGAAAATATCACTTAAAATAATTTGTCTATGGCTTCAGGAGGTCCTTGTCTACTCCTGTGGTGAGCGGCTGAGTGTGGAGACCCCTCCAAGGAAAATGCTCGGGATGCACCTAGGGGCATCCGTTCCACAGTCGATCCCACAGCCGATCAGAGCTGCTCCTGGCACAAGGAATGATGCTATTATAGTTTTGTATAATTACACCAAAGAGATGCATTGCAATAAGGAGCGGGTATGGCATTGACGATTTGTCCATTATCTGTCTTGATCTGCTCAGGGACTCCTAACACTGCGAAGCAAGCAAGTAGATGTTTACACACATGATGCGCTTTTTCACCCGGCAATGTGGTTGCCCATATCATTTTTGAAAAGGTGTCAACTGTTACATGAACATATTTTAGCCTACCAAATTCGGGAACGTGTGACATCCATTTGCCACAACTCTAGTGCCTTTAACCCTTTTGGGTTAACTCCTTGTCCTATTCCTGGCCCATGGTTCCCACATTTAGGACAGGCCTGAACTATAGATCGAGCTTCGTTTTCTGTCAACTCAAATTGCCTCCGTAGGCCTTTGGCATTCTGGTGGAAGGTCTCATGACTTTGTCTAGCCTGTTGAAATTTGTCCATTGGGGGTGTGTGGCACACTGGACTGACCAGGCTGTCAGCCAACTGATTACCTTGCCCCAAACCGATATTCCACTGATGACTTCGCACATGTATAACACAACAGGCCTTAGTTTGCTGCGAGAGCGTGGACCTTAATTGGATAAATAGCCTCCCTAGTCAAAGGTTAGTTGTCTCCCTAAGCAGGGCATCTTCTAGGCGCGGCACTATGCCAGCAACATATAATGAATCTGTGACAACATTCAAAGAATTATTCAGCCAGTTATTTAAGGCCCAAACCACCACAGTCAGATCTAATGTTTGTAGAGAGTCTTGAGCCTGTCCTTCTATAACATGTTTACACCACTGACCCTTTTCTTGCCAGACACAGGCTGCCCACCACAAGCGCTTTCCTGCATCTGTACACACCGTAAGACCATAGGTCAATGGGTCCTTTTGAACCTTAGTTTTCTCCATCCACTGATCACGTTTCAGAACCTGCCATAGCCTTCCCTTTGGCTGCTGCGAGTGCACTTTACCCCCATAACTCCACAAAGCTTCCTGTATGGGGGTTGCATTCCGCAGCCACCACTCTAAATTGACTGTGTTAACATGTATACTAATATCATCTGGCTCTTGTCCACTCATTTCTACAATTCTTGCTCTGCCTTTCGTTATCAACTCTCCCACTGCTTCTGGCCGTGTTTGAATACTAGTTTTTGGTTGTACACTTAGAAATACCCACTCTAAAATTCTAAATACATCCCCATCCCCATCACATTTGTCAGTGTCACAGACAGAGGAGGAGGAAGATTCCCCCTTTTTGTTTTGCCATTGACAGATGACCGCATAAGGTGAGTCCTCAGCATTGCACAATAACAGAGAGATAGGCAGTTCCAAGATGCGTCGACTTGTCCACGCTTCTTGTAGCTTCTGTATAATTCATTGCAACGCAGCCTGTTGTGCTGCAGACAGAGTAACCACATCAGCTGGATGCTGTCCTCGCAGAAGCGGTCAGAGGCGCAATGTCCATATTGGAGATACCAACACAATTGCGCACCCATTGGATGTCCCCTAACAACGTTTGCACATCAGTTAATGTCCGTATTTTGGTTGCTAGCTCTGTCTTCTGCGGACGAATCTTTGCATCTGCTATGGACCACCCAAGGTATTTCCACGGGGCTGTGTGTTGCACTTTTGGGGGGGCAATTACAAGTCCTTTCTTAGATAGAGTGTCAGCTAACTGTTTCAAAGAGTCCTCCGTAAACGGCTCTTGCTGACAGCAGAGAATGTCATCCATATAATGGTAAATTATTGTACTAGGCCATTGTTTCCTGAGAGGCTGCAACGCCCAATCCACGTATAATTGACATAGAGTAGGTGAGTTTTTCATGCCTTGTGGCAAGACTACCCATTCATAGCGATCGGCAGGTGCCGCTTTATTAATCGCTGGTACAGAGAAGGCAAATCTCTGCGTATCTTGAGGATGCAAAGGAATAGTAAAGAAACAGTCCTTCAAGTCCACAATAAGTATGTGCCACCCATCGGGCAACATCGCCGGAGAGGGCATTCCAGGCTGCAGAGCTCCCATAGATTGCATCTGCTCATTTACCTGTTGTAGATCATGCAGGAGGTGCCATTTCCCACTCTTTTTCGGGATTACAAAAATAGGAGTATTCCATGGACTAACAGAAGGTTTAATGTGTCCGGTCGCAAGCTGTTCGGCCACCAATTGTTTTGCTATCTGCAGTCGCTCTTTTGTCATGGGCCACTGGTCAACCCACACAGGCTCATCGGTGGGTTGGACGACTGCTCCCCACTGCCCATTACTAAAAAGGGTTCATAGTCAGGACGGCTCCGATCTGACCAAGAACATCTCGGCCAATCAAGGCTTCCAACGTTCCGGGCAGAGGCATCACGTATACCTTAAGATTCACTAGTTGTCCTTCTGGGATAGTGTCCCTTATGACCCCACTCCTTCGCGTGGATCTAACTGGCGCCGGTGGGCCAGCGGGGGGAAATGGAGGAGTGGTTTCCTTGTCGCTCAACAGGGAATGATCCGCTACTGACGCCTTCCCTTTTAACCGCAGGTCCAGATCCTCAAGGCGCTGTAAAACTGCTTGTAACTTTTCCTTATTTCCCAGGGAAGGTTCTATATGGTCGTCGCTAGGTGGCGGTGCCGGAGCGGAGGAATCAGTAGAGAGCGGCAAGGGCCGGTGCAGAGGCGGAGCCGAGGGCGGGGGTCGGCACGCCTCTCCTCCCTCGCCTGTGGGCGGTGCAGGACATCCCCCCTGGGCGTCCTGGGGATCTACTTCCGCAAGCGGCTCAGATCTCTGCTTTGGCCTGGCCCCGCCAACTTCCGCCTTTTCCGCGCTCGATGGTGGGTCCGGCGGGACTTCCGCATAATGTGGGGGCGGCCCGTTACCCGGCCCTTCACCGTCAATGCGCGATAGGAGTTCAGAGACCGTCGAGCATGGAACCCCGGTCATTCCTTTACATATATATATATATATACAGAATTTCTAGGTTGGAAGAGACCTCAAGATCATCGAGTCCAACCTCTGACCTAACACTAACAGTCCCCACTAAACCATATCCCTAAGTTCTACATCTAAACGTCTTTTAAAGACCTCCAGGGATGGTGACTCCACCGCTTCCCTGGGCAGCCCGTTCCAATGTCTAACAACACTTTCGGTAAAGAAGTTCTTCCTAAGATCCAACCTAAAACTCCCCTGGCACAACTTAAGCCCATTCCCCCTCGTCCTGTCACCAGGCACGTGGGAGAACAGACCAACCCCCACCTCACTACAGCCTCCTTTGAGGTACCTGTAGAGAGCGATAAGGTCACCCCTGAGCCTCCTTTTCTCCAGGCTGAACAATCCCAGCTCCCTCAGCCGCTCCTCGTAGGACTTGTTCTCCAGGCCCCTCACCAGCTTCGTCGCCCTTCTCTGGACTCGCTCAAGCACCTCGATGTCCTTCTTGTAGGGAGGGGCCCAAAACTGAACACAGTATTCGAGGTGCGGCCTCACCAAACCGCAGGGAGCCCAAAGATACACACAAGAGTCCCGGGTTTTCTTTCAGAGTCCCCAGATTTTATAGAGGCCATCCCCGGGATTAGCATTTGAGCAGCGGCACAGGCTACTTCCCTTTCTGCCTTCACACTTCTTAACATCTCTAATACTGTATGCCACAGCTCACGAACAGTTTTCACCTCCTTTTCATCTTTTGAACCCCCCATTATAGTCCTTTCCCACATGGTATTCCGGAACTCCTGCCATTCCGTGACAGAGAACAGCAGGGTCATCTCTCTAAAATGTCCCTATCACTGTCCCAGCTTGATCAGCTTAATCAATTGCTTTCCCGTTGTCTCAATACCTCTCTTAGAGAGAATTCCGACGAGCAACGTCACCACCGCCTCTACTTCCATGGCGGCGTCCTCTGAGAGGCAGGGAGCGACCCAGACCCGTGCTTGCAAGGCAGTACTCCTCTCAGCCATTAAGTTTCCCACTCCCCTCCTCTTGCTGCTTACCGCAGTCTCAGAGACCTCAGTCGAGCTGAACTATCTGGCGAGTAACCATCCTCTGCTACCAGATGCCAGAGTGGGAGACGGACCCGGAGTAACGACGCAACCTCGATGCGAGTATAATCGTTCTCCTTTATTGCATGTTCTAACAAAGTATATATAGGCTACTCCCTACAGCACACGCCGACAACAACTTATGATTGGTCTAGCGTCTCTGGCACTAATATGATTGGTACAACGGTGTCGTCTCTCCTCCTGAACATAGTTCCGCATATTCTAGTTGTAACATCACTCAAGGTTATCAGCCCTGGGCCTACATTATCTTCACGGTCCTTCAAAACCTGAGTTGCTCATTGTAATTAAATCATGCCCCTTCTCACTTAACCATGACTCCACAAATACCCTTTTACAATTGATGCTGTTCTTAAGAAGGGAAGGAAAAGTATCATATGCAGATATGTTTTTCACTCTCCGGAATCATCCGGAATGGCAAAGGGACTGTGGAATGGTACCACCACAGGACCCTATGGCACTTGCGCTTGAACAAGGAAATAATAGGGAATGTAAGGGTAGACTGAGACGCTGTTGTTCAGCATGTAGTATTGGGCAGAGGTGTACTAAAGTAGAAAAAGTTCATCAACCCTCAGAACAGGATCCAATAGATCTGTTTAAGCCTCCTCCTCGACCCCAGGAACAGGATGCAGACTCGGATGGAGTGCCCACACCCCCTGATAGTCCTGTGTCCTCCCGTACTAGAAAGAAAACCACCCCCACGGCACTGCAGGCGCCTCTCCGAGAGGCAGTAGGGCCCGATGGTGGGACGGTATTGATCAAAATACCTTTTTCCACCACTGATTTGGGAGAATGGAAGAAGGTTGCAAAGGATTACTGGAATGACCCGGTAAGTGTAGCTAAACATTTCCAATTCATTGTGAAACAGCATAACCCCGACTGGAAGGACATACAACTGTTATTGGAATATATGACTGAAACAGAGAAGCAACTAATTTTGAAAAATGCAGTGGAATTGGCTGAGGACCATTATAAGGTCACCGGGGGGGATGTTAAGGAATATTTTCCTCTCCAGGATCTGAAACTGAACCCAAATGGAACTGCAGAAATTGAAAGATTACAGGCATATCAGGAATGGGCATATCAGGCATATCAGAAAGCCATCCCCAAGGCCATAAACTGGTCTGCATTATATGCAGTTAAACAAGGTCCCTCCGAGTCCCCATCTGAATTCCTGGATCGACTGAGGGATGTGATGCCTCGTAATACCCCGCTGGACCCTGGGTCAGAGATAGGAATACAGCAGCTAGTCTCCCTGTTTTTAGGCCAGTCTACAGGGGACATTAGACACAAACTTCAGAAATTACACTACACAGAGAGCAGGAATTTGGAAGTGTTACTGGACGAGGCTTGGAGGGTATTCAGCAATAGGGAGGAGAGACATAGGCAAGGGAATGAAGAGTCTGATAGCAGTTATTAGGGAAGAAGGAAAAAGGAGGTCTAGACAGGAACAGATTTGGCTAGGCAAGGATCAATATGCCCTATGTAAGAAATCTGGGCATTGGAAAAACGAATGTCCAGAACAGAAAAGAAATGGAAAAGGGAACCAGGGAAGGGAGGTAGTGGTTGCACGTGCAAAAGATGACTGAGGAAGACCAGGGGAATCTACCCCAGCAGATACGCTGGTTATAAAAATGAAGCTGGGGAAGAAAGGGAAAGAGGTGGAACTTATGGTGGGTATGGGGGCAACATATTCAGTTTTAAATAAAGTATTAGTACCAGTGGAGAATGATTACGTTGTAATGAAGGGGGCAAGTGGCCAATCTGAAACAACATATTTCTGCAAACCATTGAAATATAAATACGGAAAACAGTGGGGCATTCACAAATTCCTATATATGCCTAACTCCCCAGAGTCACTCCTAGGGAGAGACTTATTGGAAAAATTACAAGCAACCATTTCATTTAAAAATGGGGAGAGTATTCTGGAGGTAAATGATCAAAGGTATGTAGAAGTGTTGAGTTTGATGATGATGGCTACTGAAACTAAAAAGGAAATTAGTGAAGAAATCTTAAGTCAAGTATTTCCCCAAGTATGGGCTTCTAATGTACCAGGAAAGACGAAAAATGCACCTCCAATACAAATTAAACTTAAGGAAGGAAAACAGCCAGTCAGAATTAAACAGTACCCCTTGAAAAAGGAAGATAGGGAAGGAATTAGCCTGATAATTGAAAATTTCTTACAATTAGGGTTGCTAAAGAGTGCCAGTCTGACTTCAACACTCCCATTTTACCTGTTCGGAAACCTGATGGATCATATCGGGTCGTACAGGACCTACGAGCTGTTAACAAGATAACTGAGGATCTTTATCCTGTAGTGGCAAACCCATATACTTTATTAACATGCTTAACACCCAAGCTAACTTGGTTTACCGTTTTAGACCTGAAGGATGCCTTCTTTTGCCTCCCTCTCCATGAAGCCAGCCAGAAAATCTTTGCATTTGAGTGGGAAAGCCCTAAGAGTGGGCGCAAAACACAGCTCACATGGACAAGGTTGCCTCAGGGCTTTAAGAACTCGCCCACCTTGTTCAGAGAACCACTTGCAAAGGACTTGGAGACCTGGGAAGCCCCATCAGGAGAAGGAAGGCTGTTGCAGTACGTAGGTGACCTCCTAATAGCCACCCAGACAAAAGAAGCACGTGTGGCCTGGACGGTAAGCCTCCTAAACTTTTTGGGACTCCAGGGGTACAGGGTATCGAAGAAGAAGGCTCAGGTGGTAAAGCAGAAGGTGATCTACCTGGGTTATGAGGTTAGTGCTGGACAACGAACCTTGGTGCAGGACCGCAAAGAAGCAATATGTCAAACCCCGAAACCTGAGACAATAAAAGAACTATGAACCTTTTGGGGAATGATGGGGTGGTGCAGATTGGGGATCTATAATTACGGATTGCTTGTAAAACTGCTGTATGCACTCATTGCAAATGGGAACAGGGACCTCCAATGGACAAAGGAGGCCACGCGAGCCTTGGACCAACTAAATGAGGCTCTCGTGTCAGCCCCAGCTCTGGGATCTCCAGATGTGAATAAACCATCCTTCCTCTTCTCCCATGAGAAACAGGGGATTGCCCTGGGAATACTAGCACAATACCTGGGCCCATATCGAAGGGTGTGATGGTTTTACTCGAGTGGGCAGCCGAGCTACACCACAATCGCTCTCTCACTCCTCCCCTCCTCAAAGAGGAAGGGGGAGAAAAGACAACACAAAGAGCTCGAGGTTTGAGATGAGAATGATTTAATTAAAGGGAAGGGGAATGGGGAGAAAAAGAAACAAAAGAAACAACAAGGCTGCACGGAAGCACAGAGAGAAAGGAAAACAAGTTATTCTCTACTTCCCAACAACGAGCGATGTTCGGCCACGTTCTGGGAAGCAGGGCCTCAAAACGCGTACCGGTTGTTCAGGAGGGGCCCCTCCCCCACGAGAGTCCCCTTTTATTGCTGAGTGTGACATCAGGTGTTATGGAATATCCCTTTGGTTGGTTTAGGTCAGCTGCCCTGGTGATGTCCCCTCCCCATCAATTGCCCACCCCCAGCCTGCTGGCTCTTGGGGGCTTGGAGGGAGTTCTGATGCTGTGCCAGCACTATGCAGCAATAGACACAACACTGGAGTGATACCAGTGCTGTTCCAGCTACGAGTGCAGAGCACAGCACTGTGTGGGCTGCTGCAGGGAAAGGTGACTCCATCCCAGACAGACCCAACACAAAGGGCAGTTGCTTAATTTTCCTAAGCAGCTGGATGCCACCGCCAAGGGATGACCGGGATGCCTCAGAGCCGTTGCAGTGGTGCTAAATATCCAGGAAGCACGCAAGTTCACCTTGGGCCAGAAAATAACTGTGCTAGTGTCTCACACAGTGTCTGCAGTGCTGGAAGTGAAAGGTGGTCACTGCCTTTCCCCACAAAAGGTTCTTGAAATAACAAGCTATCATGGTAGAGCAAGATGATGTAGAAATAGTGGTAACTAACATTTCCAACCCAGCTTCTTTCCTCAGCGGGAACCAAGGGGAGCCAGTACACCACGACTGCCTGGAGACCATCGAAGCTACCTACTCCAGCTGTCCAGATCTGAAGGACACTCCTTGTGATGATGTGGAAATGTGGGAGCAGCTACGTCATCAGCGGGAAACTACATGATGGGTATGCAGTTACCACTTGCAAAGAGGTAATAGAATCTGGACCTTTGTCAACAGATACCTCTGCACAAAAGGCCAAGATAATTGCTCTGGCCCGTGCCTTAGAAATAGCAAAAGGAAAGAAAATAAACATCTATACGGGCTCAAGATATGCATTTGGGGTTGTACATGCACACGGAGCCATCTGGAAAGAAAGAGGACTGTTGAACTCACAAGGGAAAAACATCAAACATGCAAAAGAAATAATGCAATTCTTGGAAGCAGTTCAGCTCCCTGAAAAGGTAGCAATCATGCACATTGAGGCATACCAGAAGGTGAGCTCAGAATTGGAGGAAGGAAACGATCTGGCAGACAGAGAGGCAAAAGAAGCAGCAAAAGGTGAGGTAGCAACTGAGGGAGCCCTGATTCCAGACAGGCAGATTCCCCTTGAAGGTAAGCCTGTATATAACAAAAAGGATAGAAAATTAATCAAAAGTCAAAAGGGAAAATATAACCAAGAGGGATGGGCTATTACCGAAGAAGGAAAGGGGAAGCTAGTCATCCCCTCCAATTTATTGTGGTCACTAGTAAGGGAAGAACACTGGAAAACACATTGGGGAATAGACACCTTGTATAACTAATTGGAAAAAATACTTCCAGGAACTTATATGCTGTCATCACTCAAATAACTCGACAATGTGATCTTTGTCTCCAGACTAACCTCAAAAATACCCCCAAACCAAAGCTGGGTCACATTGGAAAAGGCCATGGGCCCGGGCAACAGTGGCAAATTGATTTTTCTGAACTTCCAAGAAAAGGGGGGTGTCAATATTTACTGGTGTTAACAGATACCTTTTCAGGATGGCCAGAGGCTTTCCCTAGTAGGACTGCTAAAGCCTGAGGGGTAACCAGGGTATTGTTACAAGAAATAATACCACGCTTTGGAGTTCCAGCCTCCATGTCCTCAGACAGGGGGCCACATTTTATCTCAAAGATAGTACAGCAAATTAGTCAGAATTTGGGCATAGAGTGGGAACTCCACACTCCATACCACCCTCAGTCAAGTGGTCAAGTGGAGAAAATGAACCATTTGATCAAACAACAAATTGTAAGGTTAGGGCAAGAAGCTAACTTGCCCTATCCCCAAGCTCTCCCGCTGGCATTGGTGTGGATTCGGACTAAGCCCCAAACTAAAGAAAAATTAAGTCCTTTTGAAATGCTTTATGGGAGACCATAGGGGGTCCAGAAGGGAATGTCTACCCAGGCTGGGGAAGAGACGTTGACTCCCTGTACGGTGGCCTTGAGTAAGCAACTTAGAGAAATGGAAAAACATGTGGCTGGAACTCAGGGTAGAGAGCTGGATGGACCGGTGCATGACATACAGCCTGGAGATTATGTATATGTTACATTTCTTGCAGAGAAAACTTTGAAACCACAGTGGGAAGGACTATACCAGGTGCTCCTTACTACTTTCACTGCAATTAAAATCAAGGAACAGAGTGCCTGGATTCACCATTCTCAAGTGAAGAAAACTCCAGAAGCCCCCTGGAAAGTAACACTGGGCGACAGTGAATTGAAACTAAAGCTCACTCGAGCAAAATAAGGACTTTACGGTCAGGAGTATTTTGCAGAAATTTAGTTAACAGAATTGTCTTATTTTTGTGGCTTATAGTCGTAATTGTGATTCAAGAATTGTAAAGTGCCTCTATTATAATAGAGAATTGTGAGTGGCCTTGGTACGAAGCCGTAACAACGGAGGATAAGAGCATTAATGGAAAGTTAGAAGTTGTGGTTATTTGGCGAACAAATGGTGACCATTTACATACATTATCAGAATGGCAAAAATTAGGGGAAGAGTGGACACACCAAAGAACCATAGGGGATGAAATTAAAATAGGGTGCCAAATGATTAATGGATTGACCCACGAGAAAGTAACGGGGATATTAGTAAAACTGATTTCCAAAAGTGACCAACAAGAAGGTTGTATCCGCCCAGGTAAATTAGATTGTTGGTATGATTTTATATTAACACAGACTGTAGTAGTTAGCTGGTTTTGGACTAATAATGGCCAAGAGCTCAAAATCAAGGAGGGCGAGAGCCTCGTATTAAATTTTACAATATATGCTGTACTTCCTACAACAGTGGGACCCCCTACTACCTGTGCCCAACCCCAAACCAAACTTGAACCCAAAATTTATGAAACAGGCCCATATGTAATAAGGAACACAGGCCAACAACAATTGTTATTTAATCCAGAATGGTCTCTCAAGCGTGTTGAATTGCTAATGCAAATTAACATCTCGGAAGTTCAACCAGCCTGCTCTCCTTTCCTAAAGACATCATTTGAAGGCTGGACAATATGGTCACAAAAGCAAGCACACCTCAGGGGCAGGACACGAAGAGACTTAACTGGAATGCTAGGAACAGGATTAGGAGTTTTAAATGGGAATTGATTCAGAAATATTAATGAATAACCTGGCCACAGCAACAAGTGATTTGACAAAACTAAAACAGCCCCTACAATCATCCTTATTGGCATTGGGAACTAGCCAATGGCAAGTGTCAAAGGTGTTACTGAGATGGGAAAAGGCTGAAGACCAAGACCACAAACTAATAATAGATGCACTTAGTATGGTTCAAGATAACGTATCTTTAGCTCTTAGTTGTATACAAAGACAGTTATGGATGCAGGCAACGGCTGCCTTGATCATTAGGGAAGGAAGACTGTTTGGGACAATGCCAATGATTTTGAGAAGTTCCAATCTTGGTGGACTCTGGTAAATTTTATCTATGATGCCATTGTTAACATGGCTACTGCCTTTGTGCTTACTATACGTAATGCCACAGTTTATGTTATCCACCCCATCATTGCACTAGGATTAAACCATGAGGAGACAGTGCTCTGTCCTTCGGAACACAGAACATGGGCACGGATGGGGAATGGGAAATGGCAGTCTGTAAATCTGGAATCATGTGTTACCAGGGAACAACAAGGATTTATCTGTGAAAGCAACACAATTGATGCTCAGAATGTATGTCTTGACACTGAGCAAGGTGTTTGCCACTTTGAAATTCATCCAAATAATAGTCAAAAGACTGTGCTTGTATATATTGGTCAAGGCTGTGTGTGTTTAAGAACTGCTTGTGCTTCTGTAGAAGTAGATAAGGAAAACATAACTCTCCCTAGCAAAAATCATTCTAACTTTTGGATTTGTAACTTTGTTAGAATCATCGGGTGTGATTTTCTATACTTGGCACCAGTGGTATCCCACCAGTTGATCAAGTCTAATAACACAATATATCACAAGTTATTACCTACACCTATTGGGATGAACCTCACATTAGTGAGGCAACTAGTTAAAAACCAAGACCTGATCAAAATGTTAAAAGGCATTCAGGAAAATGGAGAGAAGACTCTAATCACTGTTCATCATACGAAGGAAATAAAAAGAGTTTTGCAAAGAGTAAAACAAGACACAAATCACAATTGGTGGGATGCCCTCTTTGGATGGTCGCCAACTGCAACTGGGATTTTGAACACCTTATCTCACCCAATTATTGTTTTATTGATATTAGTTGGTATAAGTTTAGTATTGTCTTTTGTAATAATTGTTTGGAATTGAAAAATGTTACAACGAATGGCGATATTAACTTCCTTGTCGAAAGTACATGGCAAGGCATTGAGGGATACATATCATAGAGATTGGGAAGAAGAATTTTTTTGTATTAAGTAAAAAAAAAAAACTAATTTTTCTAGAAAAGGGGGGACTGAGACATGGAGTTAGCAATTAGAGGGCAATTGATTAAGAATGGATATGTAGACAACATTCATTGCTTAATATGTAAATTAGAGGGCCATTGATTAAGAATGGATATGTAGACAACACTCATTGCTTAATATGTGCCATGTTTGTGATGTACTGTGCTTGTGCTGTGCTTGCAGAAGACAAGATGTATGTACTTGCAAGGCCTTGAGATAACAGGAGACCCTGGGACCCCGAGAATCGTATCAAACCAACCTTATGGTTTAAACTGTGGCCAAGGGCTCAGAAAGCATACGCAAGGAGACAAAGTGAAAAGTTCAACTCTGATGAAGAAGTCTTACTTCATCCCGATGACCACCCGGACGACCACCAGAGAGTACTATGCAAGCGCAGAACGCCTGATAAGATAATTAGCATATGAAGCGGGGCTAGGTGGAGCTAGGAAATTAATATACATAGAAGTGTTATGAAACTGATTTGAAGAACAAAGTCAGAAATTTTCTTAGTGACGAAGTATTCTTTATTGGCAGCGCTGGATGCACGGGGGATCTCTCCGCCTAACGTGCATACCTGAAGTTGCAAACTATCTCATATTTATACAGCAAAACAATGAATATTCAATTAACGTCTATACATATTCATTATCTAATCCCGCCTACTCTCGCTTCGTATGCTAATTAGCTTAACAGTCCTTTGCGCTTGCGCAGATTCTTCCAAGAATTGTGGGCAGGGGTCTTCGGGACGTGGGCAGTGGTCTTTGGGAAGAAGACCATAGGTCTTCCTCGCAATGCATTTTTCACCTTTTGCTAAAAGATGCTGAGTCAGCAGGGTTGGCTGTTTTCCAAGCTGCAGCTGACAACCTGTTATCTGTCTTTCCCCATTTGGTGTGTTTTTATCTCAAGTTTCAGCCTCAGCCCTAATTCCAATTTCGGCCAGCATCCCGTTATCTGTCTTTTCCCCCTTTGATGTGTTTCAACTCAAGTTTCAACAAGATGCTAGCAGACACAATGTACATGAGGATGTCTTATTCTCATTATATTTTAACTACAAGATTTATTCTAACCTAAAGTGAGTTCATACAATATAATTCCCCCCTTTTCTGGAAAGTCTTAGTAAATTCTTTTACTTAATACAAACATTTTTCTTCCCAATCTCTATGATATGTATCCCTCAAAGCCTTGCCATGTACTTTTGTCAAGGAAGCTAATACCGCTATTCGTTGTAACATTTTCCAGTTCCAAATGAGCATTAAAAAAAGACAATATTAGACTTATACCAACTAATATCAATAAAACAATAATTGGGTGAGATAAGGTGTTCAAAATCCCAGTTGCAGTTGGCGACCATCCAAAGAGGGCATCCCACCAATTGTGATTTGTGTCTTGTTTTATTCTCTGCAAAACTCTTTTTATTTCCTTTGTATCATGATAGACAGTGATTAGAGTCTTCTCTCCATTTTCCTGAATGCTTTTTAAAATTTTGATCGGGTCTTGGTGTTTAATTAGTTGCTTCACTAACGTGAGGTTCATCCCAATAGGTGTAAGTAATAACTTGTGATATATCGTGTTGCTAGACTTGATCAATTGGCGGGATACCACTGGTGCCAAATATAGAAAACACAACCAATGATTCTAACAAAGTTACAAATACAAAAGTTAGAATGATTCTTGCTAGGGAGAGTTATATTATCCTTATCTACTTCTACAAAAGCACAAGCAGTTCTTAAACACACACAGCCTTGACCAATATATACAAGCACAGTCTTTTGACTAGTGTTTGGATGAATTTCAAAGTGGCAGACACCT
>MU011795.1:7322-25507 GCA_011074415.1 Stictonetta naevosa
CAAGCCGGCCCGACTGCTCACATCCCTGCCCCTCCCGACAGCAGCGGCGATCGCTGCGCAGCAGCAGCGCGGAGAGCACGGCGGTGGCGGCGCCCGCACCCGATCCCTGGCGGCGAGGCGGGGCCGACGCTACTGCAGCGACGCCAAGCCGCAGACCCCACCCTCGCTCCGGGTTTGGCACGTACAACCTTCGCCGGCTCCGCAGGCGTAGGCGGCGCGGGGGAAGGAAGGGGCGGATGCACAGGGAGGGCCACAAAGATGATCAGAGGGCTAGAGCACCTCTGTTAGAAAGAATATGTTAAAAGTGGTAGACTGTCAAGGAGTATTGTAAATACGCTTTAGTGACCTTGAAGCTGGGAACGCGTAAAGTCTGAGGAGAAGTAATGTAGAAAAGCATATAAACCATACCTAATGCAGTTTGTGCTTTGCGTGTTTGGAAGTAGAACATCTGTGTATAGCTAACATAGGTGTTTGATAGACTCAGAGGCACCCTATTGGATGCGCTTGAGCTTCTGGTCTTGGTACAGAGACGATCAAAGAAGCACTCTGAGGATCACAGAATACTGGTAAAAACTGCGCCTGCTTGAACCCTTGATAAACACAAGGGTCTATCACACATTTGGTGTAGTCAGCAGGATCCAGGAACAACCATGCCGTGACTAGCAAAAGAGTTGTGGACTGAGGAGTCTGTGGTCGTGACTTTATGCATTCTGGCAGGTCCCACTGCCATCTGGCTGGACCCTCTTGACTGCTTTCCTAGCTACGATGGCTCTAGTAGGGAAACAGTGCATGATATAAAGCTCCCTGGAGATAATGGGTCCTCCCAGGAGAAGTCTAACTCATAAAAGCAACAGTTGTTCCCAGCCCTTATGCAAGGTTCTTTCCCGCTCTTCCTCCCACAGAAATAGTCTGGATACAATCTGGCATTTAGATCATGAGCATGCAGAAGGCTCTCGGGGGAAGGAATGGGAAGGAGATGTATTTCTGTACCTTGTTTAGTCCCTCTTCTTTCAGTGAAATTTTCTAGCTACTGCTGCACAGGATAGATAGTGGACTTATCTTTATCAGTCAATTTTCCTCTGTTAAAAGGAGCTCCTTTTCATAGAATCATTAAGGTTGGAAAAAACCTCCAAGATCATCTGGTCCAACCATCCCCCTACCACTAATATCACCCACTAAACCATGTCCCTAAGCACCACATCCAACCTTTCCTTAAACACCCCCAGGGACAGTGACTCCACCACCTCCCTGGGCAACCCATTCCAATACCTAACCACTCTTTCTAAGAAATTTCTCCTAATTTCCAACCTGAACCTCCCCCGGCACAACTTGAGGCCATTCCCTCTTGTCTTAGCAATAGCACTACAGTGCTCACACCACACTATGAGGTAACATTATCAGCCAGTTTATCAAAGAAAATGCTTTTATTCTCAGAAAATACATGATTAAAGCTACCTGACAGTTTTCGGTATTCAACAGTGCAAAGAGATTGTGATGGTACTATTAACAAGATTCTGCTCAATCTCATTTCTTCTTTGCTATTTTTGTATTAAATTTCCTTATCACAGTATAGAATTAACAGCCCCAATCATTTGATTTCTAAGGCTTTTCCTCAGATGAGGCTAGTTCAATGAAACATCTATAAAAATATGCACCCTCCTGTAGTAAGGAGGACATTATTTCTTAAGAGCTGTACTCTTAAGTGTGATTTAATGCCAAGGTGTAGTGTAATCGTATATGGGACTTTTTCTAGATGTATTCAAATTTCATCCCTTTTTTAATTTTAATTGTAACTAAACTGAACTCTCCCAGCAGTTAAAATTAAAAGCTGAAGCTTATTAAAGTAGGCATTTTGACTATGAGCGATTTGACTCTGACTCAAATAAGAATTCATATTCTGTACAGTAAGTAATCCGTGGAAAAAATAGGCCAATGGGTATTTTCAGCTCCTTATTTATGAGCGATGAAAAAGATGGGAAATTATTAGGGATGAACAGGAAAAATCAAAAATGGAATTAGTCCCAATACAGACACAAGTGATCTAAAGGTGCCCTCCTAGATTTGTGTTGTGGTTTAACCCGGCTGGCAGCTAAACACCACACAGCCGTTCACTCACCCTCCCCCCTCTCTCTCTGGGATGGGGGAGAGAAATGGGAAAGTGAAGCCTGTGGGTTGAGATAAAGACAGTTTATTAAGATAGAAAATAATAATAATAATAATAATAAGTACAAACAAGTGATGCACAATGCAATTGCTCACCACCCGCTGACCGATGCCCAGCCCAACCCCGAGCAGCTGGCCCCCCACCCCGGCTAGCCACCCCTATATATTATTTAGCATGACGTCAGATGGTATGGAATACCCCTTTGGCCAGTTTGGGTCAGCTGTCCTGGGTCTGTCCCCTCCCAGCTCTTGCTGCACCCCCAGCCTGCCCGCTGGCAGGACAGAACGAGAAGCTGAAAAGTCCTTGGCTGAGTGTAAGCATTGCTCTGCAGCAATTAAAACATCAGCATGTTATCAGCACTCTTCTCATCCTAATCCAAAACACAGCACCCTACCAGCTACTAGGAGGAAAAATAACTCTGTCCTAACTGAAACCAGGACAATTTGCTGCTTCTGAACAGAGAAGGTCTCGTGGGTGAAGTAGCAATTGGTGGCCATCTTGGCCATAGTGACCATGAAGAAGTCGAGTTTACAGTCTTTGGTGATTGGAGGAAAACTGCCACCAAAACTTCAACCCCAGATAAAGGGAGAGCAGACTTCAGGCTGCTCATGGAACAGTTAGTAAGTTCCTCTGGGATTAGAAGGTCCCAATCACTCGCCGAAGGCCCTCAAGGCAGTCAAGGGAGCCGTCAGGACCCGGCAGCCCTCACGAGAGCAGCTGAAGAGGCTTGGGCAGAGCCAGGAACTCTGTCATACAAAGGCTGCCCCTAGGAAGCATGAGTGACCAAGAGCGTGGCATGGCAGTGCACACAGGCAGGGTGAGCAGGGAGGGCACTAGGTGTGTCATTTTGTATTTTGGGAGCAGTGGAGGAAGGACCTTCTACTGCAACAGAAACAGTGTCCACCGCTGAGCCTGCCGGTCTGAGGCTGAAACCCAGACAAGGGGGCTGCAACCTCCTTGGACAGATGCCTGTGCCCAAACAGACCTCCTGAGAGCTGCCCAGACCCTCAGTTACAGGGAACTCCAGTCTCTGGAAGTCCCCCCTTGGCCGACGCTGCTGCAGCGACGCCAAGCCGCAGACCCCACCCTCACTCAGGGCTTGGCACGTATGGCCCACGCCAGCTCCCCAGGCGTTGGTGGAGCGAGGGAAGGAAGGGACAGATGCACAGAGCCATGCAAGCAGCCCAGGAGGCGGTGGCGGGCTCAATGGCCTCGGCCACTGCTGGCCCTCGCCTCCTCTCTCCACTCCAGCCCTGAGCATAGGCTCCTGAACAGCAGAGAAATGCAAATGGCAAGTGAGCGGGCGGCAGGGCGGCTCCCAGGCCGGCACTGGGAAGGAAGCCGGCAGCGCTGCGCTGCGCAGGGCCGGAGGCGGCGGAGCATGGGGACAGTGCAAAGTCTCTGGAAGACCCCCTAGGTCCTGAAGGCAGAGTTGGGTGTCATGGGTGCAGGTGTGCAAAGCTGGATTAGCTTTTCAAACAGGTGGCTCTGTTGCGAGAGGAGCTCACCAGACAACATAGCATCCAGGAATCTGAGCGGGAGATTGACAAATGGTATTATACATTGACACAGTCCGAACAACAACCCTGCCTTAAGTCCAGGCAAGGGGAAGGCAAGCGAGCTTGCAGCCCAGAATGAGCACATCTGAAAGACTCACAGGACAAGGGAGAGTGTATTCTTGTCTCTGATTGGAGATGGAGGAGGAGTCTCCCCCTTGTCCCTGAAGTGCCCTTGCACAACAGATACGATGGTCTAGGACTAGGGAGAGAACACTGTGTGAGTAATGGTTAAGACCTTGGAAAGGGCAACCATACAAAGTTGGCTCAGTCTATCACTTGCATCAGAACTGGTGCCACAAAGAAGGCACGAAGGGTGTTAGTCATTGGAGACTCCTCTCTGAGAGGCACTGAGGCTCTAATTTGGCGTCCGGACAATCTCTCCAGAGAGGTTTGATGCCTGCCTGGGGCCCATATTCGTGATATTACAAAGAGGCTACTAAGTCCGGTGGGTCTCAAAGACTACCACCCCTTCCTACTTTTTCAAGTAGGATCAAACGATGCTGAGAAAGGAGACTTCAAAAAATCAGAAAAGACTTTATGTCCCTTGTAAAGATGTTGAAGGGATAGGGAGTGTAAGTAGTGTTCTCCTCTGTCCTCCCAGTTGGTGACTGGGACCCAAGAAGAAGGAGACGAACAGGCTGTGTGAATGATTGGCTGCGAGGCTGGTGCCATGCTCAAGGTTTTGGGTTCTACGACCTTGGACGCACTTTTGAGAGATCAGGCATGCTGACACGGGATGGGGCACGGCTGACCAGGTGGGGCAAGAGTGTTCTGAGCAGTAAACTGTCTGGGCTTATCAGGAGGGCTTTAAACTAGATGTGGTGGGGGAAGGGGATGCACCTCTGAGTGAAGGAAACATACCTGACAACATTGTCACTCTAAGTAAGAACAGGGGAATACTTGTGAACTGTCCCAAAGCAATTAGGAAGGGTTCCTCTGAAAAGGTGATGTGACCAATAGCCCAGCTGAAATGCCTCTACACCAATGCCCGCAGCATGGGAAACAAGCAGGAGGAGTTGGAAACAATGGTGCAATTAGACAAACATGATCTGTTTGCTACTACAGAAATGTGATGGGATGGATCACATAACTGGAACACTGGAGTAGAGGGCTACAAGCTCTTCAGAAGAGAGAGACAGCAAAGGAAGGGAGGGGGTGTTGCCCTCTACGTTAGGGAAGGGAGTGATTGTGAAGAGATGGCATTGAGAAACAGCCACGGACAGGATGAGAGCTTGTGGGTAAAAGTTAAGGACCATACCAATAAAGGACAGCTTGTGGTTGGGGTCTACTACAGGCCGCCTGATCAAGGGGAGCCTGTGGATGAGGCATTCTTGCTTCAGCTACAAGAAGCGTTGCGCTCGTACGCTCTCATCCTGATGGAGGACTTGAACCACCCGGATGGGAAACTGCTGGGAAAACTACACAGCAGGCTGTAAGCAATCCAGGAGATTCCTAGAGTGCATTGAGAATAACTTCCTGGTCCAGGTACTAGACAAGCCAACCAGAGGAGAAGCGTTACTGGACCTGGTGCTCACCAATGCGGAAGAGCTCATTAAAGAGGTCGAGACTGGAGGCAGTCTGGGCTGCAGTGACCATGTCCTAGTTGAGTTTGTGATCTCAAAGAACATGGGCCTGGTGAAGTGCAAAGTCAGGACCCTGAACTTCCAAAGAGCGAACTTCCAGCTATTTAAAGACCTGGTGGATGAGATCCCCTGGAACACTGTCCTCAGGGACAAAGGAGCTGAACAGAGCTGACAGCTCCTTAAAGATGTTTTTCTATAGAGCACAAGAACTCTCCATCCCCATGTGTAAGAAAGCGGGTAGGGAGGGCAGACAACTGGCTTGGCTGAGCAAGCTCCTGCTGGTCAAATTGAGGCACAAAAAGGAAATGCACAGGCAGTGGAAGCAGGGACGCGTGGCCTGGGAAGAGTACAGGGAAGCTGTCCAGATGTGCAGGGATGGGATCAGGAAAGCCAAGGCACAGATGGAACTGAGCTTGGCAAGGGATGCAAAGAAGGAGAGCAACAAGAAGGGATTCTATATTTAGATTGCTCAGAAAAGAAAGGCCAAGGAGAGTGTACCCTCTCTGATAAACGAGAAGGGAGAACTGGTAACAACAGATATGGAGAAGGCTGAGGTACTCAACAACTTCTTTGCCTCAGTCTTCGCTTCCAGTCAGGCTTCCCAAGTCTTTAATTTCCCTGAACTCAGAGATGGAGGTGGGGGGAGCAAAGTCCCACCCACTGTAAGTGAAGAGCAGTTTCGAGACCACCTGATGAAACTAAACAAGTACAAGTCTATGGGGCCTGATGCCATGCATCCCAGAGCTGCTGCCTGTGGGAAACCCACACAGGATCAGTTCAGGAAGGACTGTATCCTGTGGGAGGGACCCCACACTGGAGTGGGGGAAGAGAGTGACTGTGAAGGAGCGGCAGAGGCAAAGCGATATAGACTGAAGACAGTCCCCATTCCCCTGTTCCCCTGTGATGCTCGGGGGTAAGGAGGTGGAAGAGGGTGGATGGGGGAAAGGTGTTTTTGGTTTGTTTTCTTTGTTTCTCACTGCTCTAGCTTGTAAGTAATAGGCGATACGTTTCTCTAATCTCCCTTTGCTGAGTCTGTTTTGCCTGTGATGATAACTGTTGAGCGATCTCCCTGTTCTTATTTCAACCCTTGAGCCCTTTTCTTTGTATTTTCTCCCCCTTTCCCTTTGAGGAGGGGGATTGAGAGAGCACTTGTGGTGGAGCTCGGCTGCCCACCTGAGTAAAACCACCACACTACCTTACTGTAGTAAAGATAGATTTTAGGAATGCAATTACATATTTAATAACCTGAACACAAAGTTAAATGCAGCCATCACCAGTAGAAGATGAACCATACTTGGACCAGCACTTCCTAAGGTGTCTATAAAAATGATTCCAGCTAAACTAAAACTATTCTAAGTAATGGATTCCATCAAAAACATTTTCTCATCTTAAGTCAAACTTTCAATGACACTTGCATCTGATATAAGCCACCACTGCTTCTAAAAGGAGCAGTCCAACAGTTTCTTCACAACCCTTGCGTAGCTTCTTTCCTTACGCCAGTAAACAATGAAACAGACAAGAGAAGCTAGGCTAAAACTAATTTATCCAAATAAGACTGTTCTTAAACTAGATCACACTGGAAATGAAAGAAGAAAATTAAAATGTTCAGAAAACTGTTCCTTTTTGATATTTTCATATGGACAGTTTTTTATGTTTTGGTTTAAAAAATTCAGTTCTCTCTCCTTTTTTGCTATAGTATATAAATTGAACATAAATTTTAAGATCACATACATCAGTTAGCCTGAAACCATTAAACCATTTCTTTTTTTTTTTTTTAATTGAAGATTTTCAGCATTACCAGAGTGATACCACAAATTCAAAATTATCCACCAAGATGAAGGCAGAATTTATTAATTTCGTGTAAGTACCACTAGGGCATGAGCCTAGAAATTCAAAGGCTATACCACTAAAGGTAAAGAAAACAGTTATCTGAATCTATTTATAATCAAATGGTTCAAACACTTAGTGGATATAATGTGCTAGGACTTCAGATATGTGGGTTTTGTCTCTAGCTGTAGATAGCCACAAGCAATTTAGTTATTCTTTCAATGTCACAGCTCCCCAACTGTGAAATATTTCACTACTATATTGAGGAGGGAATTAACTCAGTTTACATTAGAAGTTCTGATGCCGCAGTATTAAGCACTATGTGTAAACCCTTGAACAGAAAACAAAAACCCAAATATTCAAAATCAAAACAATGCAAGTTAACAATTTGTCATTATTTTAAGCAAAAAATAATCAACTATTTCAGATCAAAATTCAACTTCCTTTGCATCTGCAGAACTGTAATTAGCATGACCATTCTGCTCATGTAGGGAAAGCAGACCACAAGAGTCCACTGTGCAAATGAGAGAGAGGAAATTTGCCGACAAAATTATTTTTTGTGTTTAGTTCTCATATGTCTTATCTAGTTATTTTAGAATATGCTACAGTATAAGATCTGTTCTCATGCACAACTTACTGTCACCGTCCCTCACTGCCAATGAGAGTTAAGTACATATCTGAATAAAGAGAGCTTTCAGAACAGATATGATGTCCTTGGTTAGCCTCAAAAAAAAAAAAAAAAAAAAGGGGGGGGGGGGGGGGGGGGAGGGTTGAGAAAAATGCTAAGAAAATGAAACATCTTTTATTCAGGACAACCAAGCATTGTTATTGTCAAAATAACACAATGTGAAAACAACTTCAGGGCATTATGCATTTTTATTTGAAAGATGACAGACCAGCAATTCTGTTCAGTCTGAAGGGTTTCTGGAGAAGCAATGTTTCATACAGGAGCAGATAACAGAACAAAGAAAATGAGATTCTTAATACATTAAAAAAAAATCAACATGTTCACACTTTAAAATCCTTTTTAGATCCTGCAGTAAAAAGCATAAAGAATCCAGCCATTCTGGTATTTTGCCAGCTGTAGTTAAAGAAGAGTAAATCTTGCACAGTCACAGCATCCAAATGAATGCCTCACTTTATAAAGTATCTATTTATAAAGTATCTATCACCCAACCTATTGCTTTCTGAAATTAAATGAAATTAAAAATTATCAAATGATAAACAATTTGTTTCATATTTAGTGCCTACATTATATACAAAGATGTGCTTCACTAATAAAGTTCAAATTACAACCTTCCCAAACCAGGAAAGCATCTCCACAGCATTAAACAACTCTAATAATTTGGAAGTGTGAACACAGTGCATTTAAAAAAAAAAAAGAAAGCGGCAATGTCTGAACATGAAGTACAGTCCAACAGGATCAATTGCACTACATTGGTAAAAGATTATTTATGATAATTCACACAATACAAATATGTTTGTACTTACAGATATTTTTCCCTTATAACTTTTCAAGAAAAATCCTGCAAATGTACAATCTCCTTTAGGTCTATTTATGCCCATCTAGTGATCATTAACACATATGTTATTAATATAATATAATAGCTTAATACCACCTAAAGGTCAAATGTTGGAACAGGTCTATATAATGAATAAAAAATAATAGTTCTTAGTTGTTTTCCCTGGAACTTCTGTACTTGAACAAAAGCTAAGTCATCCCCTCAAGGTTGGGTTCATGAGTCTCCTGTATGAATAAAAATTAACTCCACTATGATAAATATACTCCAGATCAGACCTATCTTCTTGGCTTGATCTGCAAGATGGTTATATACCAACTCAATATTTGAATAGAACTAATGCAGGAAGGGGCCATGCAATCAATCCAAGCAACAGGGAAAAATCACAGAGAAGCTGTCCCCAAGAAGAAAAATCTCACACAAATGAACTTAGTTTAATGAACAAACACAAATCTTAGGTCCTCCATATAACTGAAATAATACTGGTACACCGACTGCTATGGACTTGCACTGATTTACCAAGAATCTGGCTCTGAGTATATTAAGACCACTGACAAATGGACTTAATGTGCACTAGAGGCAACTACAGGATGGACAGGAAAACCCCTAGCAATGTTAAACTTGCTAGTATTGCAACATGCCTATATACAAGGGTAAGGCAAAGAATTCTCCTTCTCAAACAGAAAGCATATTGCCTTCTTTCAGGGGTTTCTGCTCTTGCACATAACACTATGGATAAAACAAAGCCATACTATAGACTGACCTAAGGAACATCTAAAGGAAATAAAGCCTTTTTCAAGACTTTGTTCCAAGCAAAGTTAGTGAGTGCTGAAGTACTGAAATCTTCCTTACACACCATTTCAACTCCTTCTCATGTAAATCTATTCCTTGGTTTGAAGATCCAGAATACACCCTTTGCCTTTTACTTGAAAGCCTGTGTTCGTGTCAGCTTGAAAAACTAAGTTATCAGGCTGAGAACCTGAAGCAACAGGATGAGGCCTATCAGTTGACCCTCAGTCTATGATCACAAGCTAATAGAGGTTTTGCCATTTAACATGGGCAGATAGTGATAGGACAAGGGGGAATGGTTTTAAACTAAAAGAGGATAGATTTAGATTAGATGTTAGGAGGAAATTCTTCACTCAGAGGGTAGTGAGGCACTGGAACAGGTTGTCCAGAGAAGCTGCGTGTGCCCCAACCCTGGAAGTGATCAAGGCCGGGTTGGATGGGGACCTGGGTAACCTGATCTAGTGGGTGGCATCCCTGCCCATGGCAGGGGGGTTGGAACTAGATGATCCCCTTCCAACCCAGGTCATTCTATGATTCTATAATTCTATGATTTAATGACAGTTCCTGAATGCAATACTTAAAAAACCAGCATCACCACTCAGGAAGTCCCCAGCTACAGCAACGCCAGTAGTAAAAAAATCATGGCCAAATGCAAGAAAAAGAGCCTTAAATAGCCTTGTGACCTCCTAAAGGGATACCATGTGTAAGTCACCACTGTTGACCCTCACCGAGCGTGTGCTGGAGTGCTGCCTGAATGCCACACAGAGTACAGTTTAGCCATGGTTTGACCAGCACCTCCCTCTCTTAGAAGAAACCACTATCTCATCTTTGATGTGAGAAACAAAAGTTTAGCCCTAAATGGTCAAGGCTTGGGGTTTTCATTTTATGTACTTCACAAGAGAGCTTACTACCATAACCTGGCCACTCAGTTAACCACTATATGCTAAGAATATTGTAAAATATCTTTCTAAATGAACACACAAATAAGCAGACAACATGAAACATTAAGCCCAAAGGATGCCTTTTTAAATGTCCTTAAAATGTCAAAAGGAAAGGCAAATTTGGATATCCTCTATGTAACAACACACTTTCACCAATTTCTCTAAGTATAACTTCTGTTTCTCAGTTCAGTTTGAATTTTCAATGCCCTTAAGACTAGTTTCCAGTCAACAGTTTCCTAAGCAAATGCTGATTTTGTCTTAAACTGGGGAAAACAAGGAAACCTTGAAGAAACCAGAGAGACTGGTAGCCTTAAGTAATCTTAAACTGAGAAAACAAGGAAACCTTAAAGAAAAAAGGAAGACTGTTAGCCTTGAGCTAGCATAAGCAAGGGAGATAAGGGATGAAAGATAAAAAACAACAAGGAGAAAAACAGCTGCAGGAAGATTCCAGACTGACCTATGGTAACCTTTTGATCATTAAGGATTCTTAACATATTAAAAAACACACTCATCAAAATGCTAATGTATGCTAATGTGGGATTAGGTGAGCTGAAACAGCCAATTAAAAGTAGCCAGAGATAGTTTTACAAGTTTGCTGTGTATAAATAATGGTGATTCAAGACAGCAGTGTGCTTGCTTTGTGAAAGATTGCCAAGTACCTGACTCTAAAGAATTATATTGAAGCCAGGGGTAGAAGAATAGGGGCTTGTTTAATCACATTAATGATTTCTAAATAAAACAATCGTTATTATTAAAGCCAGGAATGGAAGAATGGGGGCTTGCTTAATCACATTAAAATAGATGCTGCTGAGTGTCTTTGCTTACTACTGTGCAAATTAACCAAAACAAGGAGTCTCGGGGCCTCTCACAGAGGATGTTTCCTGACAAAAATGGGGAACCTGTCTCAAAAACCAGCTGAGACCGACCTTGTGGTTTGGACAAGAGCCAAGGAGCAGCTGAGTCTGTACAAAGGCAGGGGGTCAACTAGTGGTGATGAAGAAGAGTTATCAGCCTTCATCCCCACGACCCCCCGATGACCACCACCAGAAGGCACTGCGCAGTCAGAGATGGGAGGAGTTTATGGAAATGACTTCTTGGAGCTAATTTTAATACAAAGTGGGGATAGATTATGAATATGTATAGGCATATTGGGAAACTTCATGCATATGTAACTCTTTACTGCATATAACCAAAGCAAGTTAGGGTGCGCATGCCTTTGGGAGCTATCCTGCATGCGCCCGGTGCCGAAATAAACCACATACCTACTTTATAACTCATTTGCTTTGAGTTGTAGAGTTCTTCTACAAATCAATATAATTAATTGATTAAATGACCTTCATGTGGATTCCAAGGTGCGCTTATTGACGGGGTACACCAGGTATGAACCTATGGATAACACTCACCCCAGTTAAAATTCAAGACTGTGGTATGTATGGCCATCTTCAATCTCTCATTGTTGAACAGACAACATTTTGTTCCAATATTTATAATTTTTTTTCCGTCAGTTATGTCCTTAGGCTTTTTACTTATTCAGTTTGGGAAAAACAAACAAACAAACAAACAAACAAAAAAAAAAAAACAGACAGGTTTCATTGAGACAGACGGGTTTCATTGCTTGGTTTCTTGCTGCAGTATTTCATTTAGAAAACAATGAAAAGTGACTTTCAAATTGAATTGTTTTAAATAAATGCGCTGTTTGTACCCTCATAAACTAGGCTCCACAGATCTGTTTCGAGACTGTCTGTGAAATGGTTTTGAAACTGCCATTTACACTACCATGGTGCACATTCTTTCCTGGTTAGTTTGTGTCCTTACCCACTTGGCAACTGCCCGCTCTCCACATCTGAGCTATCCTCATCACCACTGTGGTAAAGAAGTAACTGAAGTAACTGCATCACAGTATTTGGCCTTCTGTTTTCTAAAACTCCATTTTGTGATGAATTATTGTGTCCTTCTGACATCAGGTGTTTTGTGTGGTAAAGCTCAACTGGCATTTTTTAGGAATCCTGATGTAAAGTACAATATTCTGTACTTCAGTAGAAGGTTTATGTTTTAGAGTGCATGATTTATGTTCCTGCCTGTGCTTCGGGTAAATAGAATACTTGACTGTAATCAGTATATATGCAAGATTAGATTCAAACTTGAGAAACTTCTCAGAATAGCTGCAGTCTATCTGTGGGGTTTGCTGTGGTCCTGTCCCATCTTTTGAACCAACATATTGCTTAACATAGTTCTCTAATAAGCCACTTCAAGAGCTGATCTCACTGGAAATTGCTTTTTATGTATACCTGGTTTTTGGTTTCATTCCCTGGCTATGGGTTTGCACAAGCACCTATATTGGCCTAACAAAGGGGCTTAAAACACAAAGGTAACAGTAAATGGACTGTGGAACTATGAACTTAATCTGTGAAATTTCATCTTTATTTTGGGGGTGGAGGGGAGGAAAATGAAGGACTACCTTGTACAGTGTAAGAAATAAAGATGTGTTTTTGCAGTGGAAAATTCCACTAACCTTGCATAGTCAAAAGTGATTGTGCAGGCACAGCAGTGGGGAGTATGTTAAGCAGGTAAGGGGAAGGTCCCACTGTCCCAAAATAAGGAGGATAGCTAAGAAATACAGGACGAGCAGTGCAAAATCATTTTAAAAAAATCATGAGCCCCCTATAGTCACGAGAGAAGAAGGGGAAAAATTGGAAAAGGAGAAATTAACGGTTGGTCAAATCAAATTGTACATATATGGTATAGTAATAAGCATCAAGTAGTTTGTGAACCTGTAGTACTCCTCCAATGAGGAAACAGGGGAGGAATTAAGCGTTGGGTAATATAAGGTTATGAGTAAAATCTGGGAGGAGCATGGGTTGATCAGTATTAAGGGGAAGGAATTGGTCCATGAAGAGCTTGTAAAGCAAGACCTAAATAACTTACTACCTACTGGAATTGCAATAGTCCATATTCACCAGAGAGGGAATTCAGTCACTGCCAGAGGGAACTGTGTAGCAGATGAAAAAGCCCGGGAGGCAGCCTTGCAATGAGAAATCACTATAAATTATCTTATACCTGAAGTACCCTCCCCACCAGAAAAACAGATATTTAGTGAAAAAGAGGTTTTTAAGGAATTAAGAGGAACAGAGTCTGAAGGTATATATACACTCTGGCTAAACAAGAATACAGGAGTTGTGTAGTATGTCAAAAGGTAAATAGGAAAATCATCCGCAGTCAGCCCAAGTCACTTCCAAAGTGTACAGGTAGATTTTAAAGAACTCCCCAGAGTAAGTAGATTTAAATACATATTAGTCTTGGTCGATCATTTTTCAGGGTGGGTGGAAGCTTTCCCTTCAGTATCTGCTATTGCGAGCATGGTAGCTAACGTAATTCTAGAACAGATAATTCCCAGGTATGGAATCATTGGAAATATTGACTCTGATCAAGGAAGTCACTTTACATTACAAATATTGCAAGGGCTAATGCGGACTCTAGGAATTAAATGGGAATTTCACACTCCTTGACATTCTTCCTCTTCTGGAAGGGTGGAGCAGATCAGACAATAAAGAAGCAATTGACTAAGTCAGTTCTTTAAACTCAGCTCCCCTGAACAAAATGCTTACCTTTGGCACTTCTCCAAATTCAAACTGCACCAAGAAAAGATGTGGGAATTTCACCATATGAAATTTTATTTGGATTGCTGTACCTGGACAAAGGGAATGCATTACCTCAATTCGAGACAAAAGATGCTTTTCTTAAAAACGATATACTTGGGTTGTCGTCCTCTTTGTCATCTCTCAGGACCCGTGGATTGTTAGCTCAGACCCAATCCTTGGAAGCCCCAATCCATCCATTCCAAGCAGGAGATTGTGTTCTGATACAAAGAAGGATGGGACTGAAGCTACAACCTGAGTGGGACAGATAATTCCAGGTACTCCTGACTACTGAGACAACACTAAGAATGGCTGAGAAAGGATGGACTCGATACAATCATTGCACCTGGGTGAAGGCATCAGTTGACCCTGAGACCTGAGAGACTGTTCCTAGAGAAGAACAAAAATTAGGAGGGAGTGTAAATCATATTTGTAAACTAACCTTTAACTTCTCCTTAGGAAAAAAATAATGAATACCATGTGTAATTGGGGAAAAGGGTCGGATTACATAGAATTAGAGTGTTCCCAGGGTATTGTGTTTTTTATATTAGTATGTATATCATTCTTCATACTGATGGAAGTTCAGGGAGAAATAATACTGACCCTGGGTGTGGAAATGTTATCCATGAAGTAGGGAATTATCCATCCTGCACTGAATATAATAGCTATGAGAATGCTAATATATATAATGCACACCAGATAGAACACAGGAATCATCCTGAAATCAGATGGCCAGTCCCAAACGGCAAGGGATTGTATTGGCTATGTGGTAATAAAGCCAGGAAGGTGTTGCCCCAAGGATGGAAGGGAGCTTGCACCCTGGGGGCAATGATTCCAAATGTAACTGTTATTGAAGACATACAAAGCCAAAGCCCCCCTTGGGACCTATATACGCAGAATTAAGAGGACTCCAGCTAATCCTCTAGTGAAAAGGAACAGGGCATTTCACAGTTTCACGAGGTGGTTTATCCCTTGGTTAGGGGTGAGTAAATTAAAAAAAGCTATTGTAAATATATCAGCTGTAATCGAAGAATTAGAAAGGAACACTCTGGACACGATCCGGGCACTGCAAGAGGATGTGACAAGTCTGTCAAAGATAGTATTCCAGAATGTAATGGTACTGGCCTTATTACTGGCCTTGCAAGGAGGGGTTCACACTATAATTAAAGCCAGTTGCTGTATGTATGCAGACCAAGCGAGACGAACTGAGACTGATCTCAAAAATATTTTGAGAAAACCAAAATCTTACATGAGGTAGCCCAAGACAACACTTCCTGGGGATTTAGAGCATTTGAGAAAAAATGACCTTGCCTGGATGGGATTGGCTCAAGCTAATCAAGAATTTGTTAGTATTCTAGTAATAATGGCATTATGTATCTGTCATCCCCCATGACATCCGAAGAAAAATATTGCACCCTAATGTTGGAAAAACTCAAGAGTGGGGGATGTGAAGAAGTGCAAAAACAACAATAGGAGTAAGAAAAGAAGAGGGGGGAATTTTGAGAAACAAAGTTGTGTTTTTGCAATAGAAGGTGTTTTTGCAGTGAAAAAATCCACTAACCTTGCATATTCAAAAGTGATTGTGTAGGCATAGTAGTTTGCAGGCATAACAGATGGATGGGAAAGTTGAGGAAATGGAAAAGCTGCCTAGTCAGCTCATACTTGTGAATTATATGTGTTAAATCAAGCATTAAAGCTGTTACAAGGGAAATGGAACTATATATACAGATTCGCGATATGTATATGGGGTGGTATATACATTTGGAAAAATTTGGGAAGAAAGGGATTTAATAAACAGCAAGGGAAAGGAATTGGTCCATGAAGAATTGTTTAGACATTTTGGAAAATCTATTACTACCAGAAAAGATTGCTGTGGTGCATGTGAGAGGCCATCAAAAAAGAAACACCCTAGTCGAATGGGGAAACAGAATTGCAGATGAAAAGGCTAAAGAATCAGCCTTGCAATTACAAGTAGAAACGAAGCTGCTTCTTGTACCTGAAATAAAGCCTCCACCTGAAAAGCATATATTCAGTGAAAAAGAGATAGAAACCTTCAAGGAGTTAGGAGCAAAGGAGTCAGAAGGATGGTGGACTCTCCCTGATGGTAGAGAAATGGTAAATAAACAAATAAATAAGGAAATTTTAGCTGTTCTACATCAAGGAAGCCATTGGGGTGTCCAGTCAATGTGTGATGCTGCATTAAGAAAATATGTATGTGTAGGAATGTATACCATAGCTAAGCAGGTGTGTAATAGTTCTATAACATGCCAATGAGTGAATAAGAAGGCTCTGTGGAAACAGCCTCTGGGTGAACGGCAGCCAGGACTTCCACCTTTTAAGAGCATCCAAGTAGATATTACTGAATTACTTAAAGTAGGTAGTCTTAAGTACTTGCTAGTATTAACTGACCATTTGTCAGAATGGGTAGAAGCTTTTCCTTCAGTATCAGCAACAGCCAGCATGGTGATAAAGGTAATCCTGGAACAAATAATCCCTAAATATGGAATTGTTGAAAATATAGACTCAAATCAAGGAAGTCATTTTACTTCATCTATTTTATAAGGATTAATGAGAACTTTGGGAATAAAATGGGAGTTTCATACTCCATGGCATCCTTCCTCCTCTGGGAAAGTAGAACGAATGAATCAGACATTAAAGAAACACATGTTAAAACTGGTTTTAAAGACTAAACTTCTCTGGACAAAATGTTTACCTTGAGTTCTTCTCAGAGTTGGAACTGCTTCTAGGAAAGATATAGGAATTTCTCCATATGAGATGTTATTTGGATTACCGCACCTGGGTAGAAGTGGTGAGAACCACTGAAACAGCCATAAGAACTGCGGAAAAAGGTTGGACTCACTATACTCAAGTGAAAACATCCATCAACCCTAGTATCTTGTTGAAAGTTCAAATTAAAAATAAAAGTTTCATAGTAGACTCTGGGCAGCATAAAAGCTTATAATTGTAAACCAACTTTTCATTTTTACAGGTAACTAATGAGTGACACTTGTGACTGGGAGAAAGGACTGGCCTATAAAGAACTGGAGTGCCCCCAAGGGTTTTTATTTCTAGTAGCAGCATGCATTTTATTCTTTATATTGATGATTATTTGGAAACCTAAGATTTAAAAAACAGAGACAGGGAAAGGTAAACTATTAGTTTTGACCCTGGTGACTGTACGCCTCAGAGAAGGCCTCAGTCAATTGGCAGCTTGGAAAAAGGATGACCAGAGAAGGTGTGGAGTAATTGCCTAAAGTAACTAGGCAGCTGAACAGTGAGAACAAATATTTTTGTCCCGAATCTAAGACTAGTAGGTTGTTTAAAGGACCCCCTTGCCCAAGATGAAGTAATGTATGGTGGACGGCCACTTATAAAGGGTGGACGTATACACCCAGCTCAAGTAATAGCCTAAAAGGGTTAAAGAGCCAAATTAGCATATTTAAAGGAACTGCTCAGCCCAACTGTCAGCCTCTACAATGTAATCCAATAACTATAACAATTAATAAGGCTGATGGCCTTATTAACCATACCTTTCGTCTTGGAGCAGATGTGGCTGGGAAAGACCCAACAGCCAGGTCTGGATAGCTGTATGGGAACCATCCCCTAATGTCACCCAAGACAGGGGGATACTTGAGAAGGAAGCAGGAGGTCCTCTTCAAAGTCCTGCAGTTGTAACAGTTAAAGAAATAAAGGATCTCAGGCAAACATTTGAAATTGAAACGGGGTATGGGGATGTGAATGCCTGGATAGAATGGGTCAAACATACTGTCCAGAGTCTCAACCATAACAATAGCTATGCTTGCGCCTCGGGATGACCGATTGCCCAGATAGTGCCCATTCCATTGGGATGGACCAAGGATTCCCAGGGGATGCGATATATGATTGCATTGTACCAAGAAAGGACTGCCTGAGGAAATGAGGCCTGTAAGTCTATCGCTCTGCTATTCCCTTCCTTGCATGGCAGGGATATCAGGGTTCCCCCTGTATTCTCGACAGCTGTAGGTAACCTCTCACGGCAAGGTGTGAATGCTACCCGGCATCTGGGAGAATTTGCCTTGTGCATGAGGACCTTGAATGCTACCAAGGACTTGATGGGAAACTGCTCAAGACTTGAGATTCTGCAAGGCAGATCTCTGGTGGTACTGTGGAGGGAAGATCTTACGGTCC
>MU011803.1:0-10394 GCA_011074415.1 Stictonetta naevosa
AGAGTTAATTTTCCTCCCAGTAGCTGGTAGGGTGCTATGTTTTGGATTAGGATGAGAAGAGTGCTGATAACATGCTGATGTTTTAATTGCTGCAGAGCAGTGCTTACACCAAGCCAAGGACTTTTCAGCTTCTCGCTCTGTCCTGCCAGCAGGCAGGCTGGGGGTGCAGCAGGAGCTGGGAGGGGACAGACCCAGGACAGCTGACCCCAACTAGCCAAAGGGGTATTCCATACCATCTGACGTCATGCTTAACAATATATAGGGGTGGCTAGCCGGGGTGGGGGGCCGGCTGCTCGGGGATGGGCTGGGCATCGGTCAGCGGGTGGTGAGCAATTGCATTGTGCATCACTTGTTTTGTACATATTATTATTATTATTATTATTATTATATTTTCTGTCCCTAATAAACTGTCTCTATCTCAACTCACAGGCTTCAGTTTTTCTCGTTTCTCTTCCCCATCCCAGAGAGGGAGGGGGAAGGGTGAGCGAACGGCTGTGTGGTGTTTAGCTGCCGGCCAGGTTAAACCACAACACTGGCCAGGCTTTAATCACAAAATGAACTTTCAAGAGCCCTTGGGCTACTGGGTTCCCAGGATTCATCCCCGAATACTTTCTAATTCTGACCCCGAGTCTCTCATATGATTTCTATGTTGTGGATTGTTATTATCCCAGTTAGATAAGCAGATATGTCTACTCTATCGTGTGATATATGGAGCAATAATTCTTGTCAAGAAGATGGTTGCTGTTAATTAAGAAGGGGGAGATGTGGGAGTGTGGCCATGGGGGTCGCCAAGCCCCATGGTTGGTGATAACATCAGACTCTTACTGATGAGGCCATCAGGAATGTAAAGAGTTTAGAGGGAACAAAGAAGGGTGATTAAGTGACTTGGGGAAAACAAACTCCACAATCAGTAAGATTGTAAAGTAGGTATATTTGTTCAGCGCTGGGGGGGGGTAGTCCCGCCAAAGTCACGCGCACCTGACGCGGCAACTTGCCTTGGTTATATGCAGTAAAGAGTTACATATGCATGAAGTTTCACAATACGCCTATACATACTTATAACCTGTCCCCGCTTCATATTAAAATTAGTTCCAAGGAGTCATTTCCATAAACTCCTCCCATCTGCGCTTGTATCCTGGTGGTGGTCATCAAGGGTCGAGGGGATGAAGATTGATGACTCTTCCTCGTCCTAGTTGACCTCTTGTCTTTGCACAGACCCAGTTGCTCCTTGGCTCTTGTCCATCTGCAGGACCAGTTTCTGCCAGTTTCTTAAGATAGGCTCATACTCTTATTAGGAGACTGACCTTGGTAAGGGGCCCAAGGCTTCTTGCTTTAGTTAATTTGCACAATGCACCATAGTTAACAAAGACACGAAGTAGCATCCTAGTTTAATGCCGTCAGCGCTCTATCTTTACTTGATAAGATTCTCCTAACTCCCTCTCTCATAAGGAGACGCCTTGCCGTCTCGGGTTGCTTGTTCTCCCGCCGTTAAGGCATGGAAGTTGCTGGTGGTTTGCTGGTTGAAACTGTTAAAATTTGTTGTTTAATGTTATATTATAATCAATTATTAGTGTGGTTTCAAGGGTTAATGAAAAGCAGGAAAAGACAGCCTTGCATGGGTTGGTGTCAATCACATTTTGTTACTTTTGGGAACCTTGTGGAGGGCAGAGCATGAGTAGAAGAAGAGGGAGCCAGTCGGGGCTGACCCTGCGGTCTGGATGAGATCCAGGAACCCACAGGGTCTGCGCAGGAACAAAAGGTTGCTAGCGGTGATGGGGGGGAACCGTGAGCCTTCATCCCCACGACCCAAAATGACCACCACCAAGAGACACTGCGCAGGTGCCAAAAGGAGGAGTTTGTGAAAATACTAATTATAATACGAAGCGGGGATAGGTCATATATAGGCTTACTCGGGTTTCTTATGAATATGTAAAAGCAGTGTTCTATATATTTAGAAAGTTTGATGGTTGTGTGTTCGTGTTGCTGGAGCGTAGACTCCCCGCGCACACAGTGCTGTTTACTTGCCTTTTATAAATATTACCAAATACTTCGTATCTTCATTTATAACAAATTGGTGACCCCGACGTGATCTTCTTGGACTTCAGATCTGCGACCGGTTAAGGGAAGCGCCCCACCTAGTTGCCCTTGCCAATAGCGGCGCTAGAGTCCAATAAGATTTCGAACATAAGAGGCAAGTAAAGAACCAAGAACTCTCCCTCTGTGACTCATAATTCTGCGCGCGAAGACCTGAACAAAGAGGATTTGTGAGTATACCATTCAGCTGGGGTGGGATTCGGTTGTGTGACTGTGTGTAAGGGTGTGACTGAGACGGAACTTAGTTCCTAAGCGAGTGTGGAGGTCTTCTAACCGCAGTTCCGATCTCCTGTGAGGGACTCGGCCGGTGAAGGACTGAAGCGATTGCTCTAGGAATTCGTGGGTGGGTTAACCACTTGAAAGACACCTCCAGACACAGGCACAGCCAGGGATTCGGAACCTCTTTGAGGGTTCCAGGGATTCGGAGCCTCTTTAAGGGTTCCAGGGATTCGGAACCTCTTTGAGGGTTCCAGGGATTCGGAGCCTCTTTAAGGGTTCCAGGGATTCGGAACCTCTTTGAGGGTTCCAGGGATTCAGAACCTCTTTAAGGGTTCCAGGGACTGGGAACTTCTTTGAAGGTTCCAGGATGGGTCAGGAGAAAAATTAAATGGTATAGTGTAATAGATTTGAAGGATGCTTTCTGGGCCTGCCCATTAAGTGAAGGGTCTCGGAATTACTTCGCCTTTGAATGGGAAGACCCCGAAACAGGAAGGCGACAACAGCTCAGATGGACCATACTTCCTCAGGGATTTACTGAATCCCCAAATTTATTTGGCCAAACCTTAGAAAACTTGTATTGATTAGAATATTAGCGATCATTGGAAACTCATTTAAAGGCCCTAATAGAAGGATTTGGGGACCCCAAAACCCCATAGGGGTTTTAAATTCAGATTGAGTCGTATCTTCATTTATAACAATCGGAATTACTCTCAGTCTGGAGGGGCGTGTTAGTTCTTTCCCATTCTTGCATAGCTGCCTGCCGAATCATTCCCCTCCTAAACATTCTTCTCCAGTGAATAACATACTCAAGATTGACATTTTCCCCCCAGGAATACAAATTAGGCCTTAGAAACGGATTTGACTGTTCTGCTAGGCCCTCAATTAAAGACTTCATTTCCTTCTTAAAACTCCTAACCTCTCTGCTGGTAAGGGGGGAGTGGCACCGGCCCCGTGTCGGCCCTGCACAGTCCCGCACAGCCCCACCGGGACCCCCCCCCGCCTCTGCTCCTGCAGCTCCGCGCTCCCCAGCGTGACTTCTCCAGGGACAGCATCAATTGCAGTCCCTGTCTCCCCTCCTGAAGAAGCTGTCGCTGCCTCCGGTGCAATATTAGGTTTATAGGGAGCATAACTTGATTCCTCCTCCGAAAATAGAACCTTATTGTTTACATATAAATATCAAGCCTGAATTTTCATCAGACCCATATTTTGGCCAAAATACTGAAGTTCCTTTTATTGGCTTTTTAGGCCAGACAATTACACAATATCAAACCATTTTCTAATTATATATTTTTAAAATCTTTTTCCCTAGTGTTTGTGTTGTTTTTCCAAATCCTTATCATTCTCTCCAAAGGGCTATCTTTAGGCACAGTCCCGGGGTCTCCAACCCCACCCTGCTGACTCTTGGAACCCTTAATCCCCATCTCGTCCTGACGTGCTGCTGTGGACTTGACCACCCACAGGGTACCACACGCCTTCACCTAGGATTAGGACAGAGGTGGGGTGTACTTCCAAGCACCTCACTTCACCGTCCTCGGGGTACCATACACCTAAGGGCCTCAACCCCCCCGAGACTCTCTTTTGCTCATCTCTCTTTCGCTTTGTCCCTCTCCAGCCGAGAGGACTTCGTTCATCCCCTCGTGGGACTACAGAACCTCACAGATCAGGACTCCACACTTGCTTCGCACTAAAAGTGCGTCTCATTCACACTTCACACATGAGTCTCCCCGAACCCAACCCGAGGCAAGATACGGTAGTTTCCCTTACCTCGGTCCGTGCACGGCTTCCTGGTCCGGGTTATCAGCAGTAATCCCCGTGCCTGTTCCCGATCCGGGCTGGACTATCTCTGGGCTGTGTCTGTGTATTTCAGTGCTGGCCTCCCTTCTCCCCAGAGCTTCGCAGAGCCTGTCTTCAGATTAACAGTCTCGGTCCTTTGCCAGCCGTACTGAGACAACCCACCACCCCCGACGGGACCGCTGAAATCAGCAGGGTGCACCTTCCTGTCTGTGGTGGCAAGAAATCTTTGGCAGGCGACAAGATCCCGGACGAGCCCCCCAAATTGTGAGAAAAATCTCAAATAATTTTCTTCAGACAGGATCTTCTGTGAAGCTATTTTATTCGTGATTGCAATGGTGGGCATCCTGTCAATCAGGAGTGCATTTTAGTAAACAAATCATAACCTTTTATTCCCTATTACCCGACACCTGATCGCCCCTGTTTCCTCATTGGCTGAGTACTACAGCTTCACAAGCTACTCAACGCTCCTCTATACCATATATGTACAATTTTTCTTTTTTTCAACCCTTTAATTTCTCCTTTCTTATGTTTTGAGAACTTGTGATCTTTGTTTTACTGTTCTCACACTGCTCATCCTGTTTTTCTCAAGCTTCTACCTTATTTTGGAACAGTGAGGCCTTCTACTGCCCACTTATCTACTTAGCGTTTCTCCTTATGGCTACACAACTACCTTGGAATACAGAAAATTAGTTCCCTACTGCAAAAACATAACTTAGTTTCTCACATCGGTGATATGCCACTTGCTGCAGTCCTCTGCTGTCTCCCTCTGTCAGGCTGGGAAAGCGAGCCAGCCAGTCTGCTCCACTCCGGTTTATCAGAGGAAGAGCAACGACTGTCTGTGCCCTTTCCTGTCACTCTTTTCCTCTGTCACTGCTCTGGAGGGAAGGCAGAGGTGAAGGAGCGAATTCCGTCTGGGGTGGTCAGAGTCCTGGTGGCTTTGGCTGGAGGGGGTGGTGGCAGCAACACTCGCAGCCTTTGCCTGGGGGGGCTGCATAGGTCTCAGTTTGCCCTGCAGCATAGCAACACTTTTGCCATGGAAGAGGCTGAGATGGATTTGGTAATGCTTGTGTCTCAGCCAAGCTGAGCTGATGTCTCCGGAGCAATGCTTCTCCCAGAGGATGCCACAATAAGCTATGTCAAAGCAGGGGGGTATAATACTCCATCATTGCACTTGTGACTGCTGCGTCTCAGCCTTGGTTCCTTCCCTCCTCCTGGAGGACAGACCTCACACTGCAAATTTTCTAACATCTTTCTTTTTTTTTAGCAAATCTGAAAGCACTTGCAGGTGGAAGAGACTGGTAGAGGCACAGCAGTGTGCCAGGCACAGCTGTGGTTGTTGCAGAGAGCACACCAGCTCAGCCAGCCATTGCTGCCCAGCCAGGAGAGGAGTGAGGTGTTGGCTGTCTGCTCCTATCTCTGCTCCCCTGGGCTTCTGGTTAGGATACAATTTATGTCCTGATGGAACAAAATCTGGATTCTTCGAGCCTCTTCTTCATATAGTGCTGGGTGTTTGTGTTATCCATCTAAATGTCTAGCCATACAGAAAGGGCAAAGAGCAGGCTTGTGTATTCCTCCATCTTTTCCAAGTTCTATGTTGTAATTTCCTCCACAATCTCAGTGATAAATATCTCCAGTCTCCCTCCACTGAGAACTGTGAAGGACTGGAAATGCACTGCCTTGAAAAGTCTATTTGCTGATGGCAGAATGCCTGAGATACTACTTCTAGGAGAAATAGCAGGAGCTGCTGTTATTTGCTGATCACCCCACTGAAAACTTACCAAACCAATGTTTTGTTTCTGTGGAAGCTGGCTGAGGCTGTAGCAAAAGCAACCAGACAATAATGGTCATGCGATTTTTGTCTGTCGTTCAGCTGGTTGCAGGTGGATTCTTAACTGCTGAAGCCTGAGTCTGGCATCACAGCAAGATGGAGATTTGGGGAATGCTGGATGTGGAACTGAGTCATAATTTTAATTCTGCCTTATTCTTGTAAAGAGCTGAATGCAAATCTATGCACTATAAAGTTTGTGCCTCTTTCAGTGGGTTTAAAGATTTTAAAGCCCCTGTAGTGTTGCCCAGATCCCTGCTCCCTGCAGAGAGAGAGAGAGAGAGAGAGAGAGAGAGAGAGAGAGAAAAGCCTCTTGGCAGCCTCAAGCTGTTTTTAAATGAGACAAATGCCTGGGGTGCCTGTCTGCCAGAGCTTCCAGCCTGTACATTGGGTCCCTTTTTAGCATGCTTCTCCGTGCATCTATATCTGGCTCCAGTTCCTTGCTCGGGGAACATGACTTCATCATTGTTTTGGCATTTCCAGTGATTCAGCTTGGTCTGGGACAGGGAGGAGTCATTCCTGGTGCATGAGGGTGGGTGTTTGCGCATTGCTGGAATTCTAGCATGGTGCAGCCCCAGCCCTTCTACTGCCTTGACAGCTCTCCTCCAGTCCTCAGATGATGCACTCAATTCCTGCCTGGCAGATGGTCTGCACACAGCTGGGAGAGGCACCCAAGCTCCTGCTTTTGGGGCCGATTGGGATCACTGTCTTTGCTGCATGCAGTCCTTGGTGAGGACGAAGGAAGCTGAGAGCAGTGGCATGTATGCCTGGGAAAGCCACAAGGAGTCTGCTTTATGAGTGGAAAATGAGCTTTGCAGAATGCTTATAACTATTTCCAGACTGCAAGCGTCCCATAATGAACTTAACTTCACAGCAGCTGCAGAAACTTGGTAAGTGTTATGATGATTATTTCACAGGTGGGGAAACTGAGGCATGGGACAGGGTAGTGGTCTGCTTGAGGTTTTACACAGCTAGAGCTGGGAAAGTAAACTCGCATGAAGCGATGATGACCATGCCTGTCCTCTCCAGTAGTGTCTGGATTCCTCCAGTGACCGTGGGCAGCAGGTCAGACCAAGGTGGAACAGTACTTGTAGGGAGGAGCAGCTTCTAAAGCAAGACGAGTCCAGGCCGTGCAGATTCCTAAACCACATCTTCCGTGGGTATCACTTTCTTCCATCTCTCTGGGTGTGGTCAGAAGGCAAAGGGGAGAACTTGCAGCCAGTGTTCCCCAGACGAGGTCACTGCTCATGGCAGGCTGTGGATGCTGCAGGGCTCTCACTTGTACCTCGGCAGGACTGCAGTTGCTGCCGATGCTGTAAACCTTATTGCAGCCTTGATCTAAACACTTTCAGATGCCTTATTTGAGCCTGGGTTGTTGTGAATGGTATTAAAACTGTTTGGGACTATCCAGTGGTTAGCCATTCCCTGGCTGAGGCCAATTTGGCTGCAGAAGCCTCTTGGTTGAAGATATGGCTTCAGTGTTGTCTTGCTTAGCAGTGAACCAGTCTGTCACTATGCAGAAATAAATCATGAAGGCTCATCATGTTTGGAGAGGCAGCCTCTCTGTGGAGCCCCTATTGATGAACAGGTCCTTGGAGAACCAGTCCTGGCTGCATTTTGTTTCAGACAGACCTGGGGACTGGCACCTGGCACCAGCTTTACTGTTGCTACATTGGGAAGTTTTCCCTTTATTTTTGAGCAAGAGCATCCCAGAGCTGGGAGAATATCCCATCCCAAGCACAGCTAGGCTGTGCAGTGGTGGAGACTCTCTGCACCATGGAAGGGAAAAGCACAAAGCACCTTACTCACTAGCCTGGGGAAGGGATATCAGGAGGTGCAGAACAAGGAGTTTTAATCCCAACTGTCCTTCCCCAGTTTTCTGGGAACAGGGGACAACAGGTAATGCAGCCAGGCTGTTCTCGTCAATAGGAAGCATTTTGGGCTGGCTTAATGCCTGGCTAGATGGGCCATGCTTGTAGGTATCACCAAGACATAGACCTGTTACATTGGGATCCTTGTGCTCTCCTTGAAGCTAGGTTAACAGTATTCACCAATGTGTTTGACCTAAGTCAGCTGTTTTCAACCTTTTTCTTTTGAGGCTAGATGGTATTTTTTCAGAGATCTCCCCAGCCTCTACAGTATACACATCAGTTGCTACCAAACTCTATGGACTCCCTGTTCTTTGTCACTGGTGGCACCCAGAGGTCACTGATGTGAGCTGTATGCCTGTCCGGCATCAGGCGTACTGAAAATAGGAACTGGTCTCACAGACACATGGATGGAGCAATGCTTTTCTTCCCAGCCCTGATGGGCTACTGGAGCAGCATGCATCAGAGGAGGTGTGGGGCTGGAGTATCTCATGTTGGGCACAGTGTGGAAAACCGCATAGGTCTGCGTTCCTGCTAGCAGTTGCTGTGTCTGGAGTTGTAGGAGCTGCAAGGGAGCATGGAGCTGGGTGTCCCCACGGCCAGCAGCTTCCCTCCCGCCCCACTGTGGGAGCGGGCAGGCAGTGGAGTCAGCGGCACAGTCCCATCCCAATGGCTTCTTTCTGAGCTTGCTCTAAATAGCTCTCTGTAACATGAGCCACATTTCTGCCATAGTCCTCTCCAGAGTGCATCTGTATTTACACTGGGGCTTTCATTAGCAATCTGTCTCTTGCACTGCTAGCAGCCCACAGCCCTCACTAGTCTCTCCTGCCCACAGGCTCAGGGAGCGAGATGAGCACCCTGGCACCTCTGTCCCCGAGGAAAGGCAGGTGATTGGCAGCTGGAGGAATCCCTGAGCCAGCTCCCGTCTGGAAGAAGCACCTTGTCATCGTGTCCCACCATCCTGCAGCAACGGGGGGATTGCCTGTGGAGATCCCCCACCAGCCAGGCTCACTGATCCCCAAGACAGCACGGGGACAAGCTGAGTTTGCTTTGGATTATTGCTGGCTCTATGTGCTGTGTTCCTACTGCTGCTCTCATGCAGTTGCTGCTGTGCCTGACTCCCAGCCAGAGTGAGCTGAGCCCGCCATCTGGGGAGATTGTATCTGGCAAGGTAGGAGCTGATCCCTTCCAGTTGTTCTGCTAAAAGTGGTGAGATCAGTCCTGTCCCACCTGGAGAGAGTGCTTCAATTAGTAGTGCATATCTGGTTTGATTGTACATTCTGCTGTGGCTCTGATGACCAAGCAGTATACTGCTACATGGGAAGAAAATGCATATATCCATCTTGTTTTTACGTATACACTGGAAAATCAAACCCTGTCTCCCTTTCTGCTCCAGCATGGTGCTCTGATACTCCAGAGCCCAGGTTGCCCAGGTAGGCATCCAGACGGGCCTTGAATACCTCCAGAGGAGACTCCAAAACCTCCCTAGGCAGCCTATTCCAGTCCTCTGTCACCCTCACCGTGAAGAAGTTCTTTCGCATGTTGGTGCGGAACTTCCTGGGCTCCATTTTGTGGCCATTGCCCCTTGTCCTGTCCCCACAAACCACTAAAAAGAGGTTGGCCAAATCCCTCTGTCTCCCACACCTCAGGTATTTATACACATTGATGAGATCCCCTCTCAGTCTTCTCTTCTCAAGGATGAACAGACTCAGGTCTCTCAGTCTTTCCTCATAGGGAAGATGCTCCAGGCCCTGCATCATCTTTGTGGCCCTACGCTGGACTCTTTCCAGGAGATCCCTGTCTTTTTTGTACCGGGGAGCCCAGAACGGGACACAGTACTCCAGGTGAGGCCTGACCAGGGCAGAGTAGAGGGGGAGGATCACCTCCCTTGACCTGCTGGCCACGCTCCTTTTTATGCATGCCAAGATCCCATTGGCCTTCTTGGCCACCAGGGCACCCTGCTGGCTCATGGCCAACCTGTTGTCCACCAGGACCCCTAGGTCCTTCTCCTCAGAGCTCCTCTCCAGCAGGTCATCCCCCAGCCTGTACTGATACATGTGGTTGTTCCTTCCCAGGTGCAGGACTCTACACTTGCTCTTGTTAAACTTCATTTGGTTTCTTCCTTACCAGCTCTCCAGCCTGTCCAGGTCTCGCTGAATGGCAGCACAGCCTTCTGGTGTGTTGGCCACTCCTCCCAGCTTTGTGTCATTGGCGTACTTGCTGCAGGCAGACACTATTCCCTTATCAAGGTCGTTGATGAAGATGTTGAACAAGACCGGACCCAGCACCGACCCCTGGCGTACACCGCTAGTCACAGGTCTCCAGCCGGACTCTGCGCCACCGATCACCACCCTCTGAGCTCGGCCAGTCAGCCAGTTCTCAACCCACCTTACTGTCCACTCCTCTATCCCACACTTTCTCAGCTTTGCTAGCAGGATGTAGTGGGAGACAGTATCAAAAGCCTTGCTAAAGTCAAGGTAGATGACATCCACTGCTTTCCCCCCATCCACCCAGATGGTGATGCCATCATAGAAGGCAACGAGGTTGGTCGAGCACGACTTCCCCTTGGTGAATCCATGCTGACTACTCCTCAT